>JACXGK010000023.1:8970-119085 GCA_016801125.1 Novumbra hubbsi
GGGAGCCTACTTAGGTCAGGTTTTCACCACACCCGGTGTGGTTTATTGTTTGTTTGTGCTTGTCTCAACAGCTCACGGTTTGTCTCTGTTTAATTCTGTTTCAAGCGAATGCTTTACATGTTTTCTGTATATCGTTTTTATGTTAGTTAGTCCTTTCATTTTACGTTTACAGTCCGTGTAGAGTTTGTTTGTTTGTTTTTGGATTAAATACACCTTTTGTTTGGAAATATGTCTGCGTATGGTTCCGCCTCACTACAAAACCGTGACAGTTATGTTATGTTTTATTTCTTTTGAATACCTCTGTTTTACACTGCAAGGTGCTCTTAAAATCTTGTTTTTAACTATTTACAGACCTCCACGATACTCTACAAAATTCATGGATGATTTTGCGGAACTACTTTATGTCATATCCGTTGATTATAATTGGTTTATTATAACTGGGGATTTTAACATCCACCTAGATAATGGTACAGACAAACATGCCTAAGATCTTTCTGCACTACTTGACACTTTTGATCTCACTCAACATGTGAAAGAACGTTCACACACTCGTGGCCACATTCTTGGTCTGGTATCTCAAAAGGGCTTGAAATTTCCTCTGTCATGGTCAAAGACATGGCACTGTCTGATCATTTCTGTGTGTTTTTTGAAGCACTGATCACGCCGGAAGTTCAAGTAAACTCAGTTTCTGTTAGGAAAAGGTACATTAATGAGAGCACCAATGCTCAGTTTATGGAGGCCATAGCTATCTTGCCAACATTAAGTGCAGAGTCAGTTGATGAACTCCTGGATGACTTTAATGCCAAAATATTGAAAGTCATGGATCATGTTGGTAAAGGTAAAGAAAACTCAGAGCAAACAGAATGCACCTTGGAGAAACAAGGTAGCAATAACTGCCCTGAAAAGAGAATGTAGGAAAACGGAACGTAAGTGGAGAAAAACTAAACATCAAATCGATTATGACATCCATAAACAAAGCCTTTGTAGCTTCAATTATGAGTTACGCAAGGCTAGGCAGCAACATTTATCGGGAATGATAGACAACAATATCAACAATGCCCGCACGCTATTTGCTATGGTTGACAAGCTTACAAATCCCCTAAGTCAGACAGCATCAGAACATGTGTCTACTGTTAAATGTAATGAATTTGCGTGTTACTTTCGTGAAAAAATCAAAAGTATTAGACTGAGCATCAGTAGAACACAGTCAAAAAATTACACTGTACCATCACTAAAACCACCAGGACATAATTCCGTTATGATGTCGGTTTTTAATACAATTGATCAAACAACCCTAGAGGAAACAGTTCATCATCTTAAAGCGTTCACATGTTGTCTCGACACCCTGCCATCTGACTTTTTTTGAACCATTCTAAACTCTATAATAATGGACCTACAGCAAATAGTTAATAGCTCCCCAAAACTGCTACCATTAAACCTCTACTAAAAAAGAGAAAACTGGATGCATCTAAATTAAACAACTATTGACCTATTTCAAATCTCCCATTCATAGCCAAGATCATTGAGAACTTTGTGAACTCAAATGGTCTCCTAGACAAATTTCAGTCAGGCTTCCGACCTCACCACAGTACTGAAACGCCTCTGATTAAAGTTCTGAATGATATACGGCTGAATACTGATTCAGATAAAATAACAGTCCTTGTTCTATTAGATCTCAGTGCTGCATTTGATACTGTTGACCACAGAACTCTTGTCGACAGGCTGGAAAATTGGGTAGGACTGTCTGGGACAGTCCTCAATTGGTTTAGGTCTTATTTGGATGGTCGAAGTTACTTTGTCACTATTGGCAATCACGAATCTGATAGGGTGGCTATGACATGCGGAATTCCCCAGGGTTCAGTTCTAGGACCGCTTCTGTTCAATCTCTATATGCTACCTCTGGGCCAAATTCTACAGACCAACAACATCAACTACCATAGCTACGCAGATGATACTCAAATATATATGGCTCTTGAACCATCGGACTATAGCTCAATAGACACATTGTGTCACTGCATAGAACAAGTAAATACCTGGATGAACCAAAATGTTGTACAATTAAACCAAGATAAAACTGAGATTATTGTATTTGGCAACACAAACAACAGAAGAAGTATTACTAAAGAGCTTGATTCTCGGGCCCTAAAGACCAGAGACCAAGTGCGTAATCTTGGTGTTCTAATAGACTCTGACCTTACGTGCCTATGACTGAGGGCTTGACCACAAAATGTGCCCTATAGCTTTAATAGATACTTTAAAAGCAACATGGAAACCCTATACCAGACTTTTACATTTTCATTACTTTTTAAAAATCCTTCTTAATTTTCCTTCAAACTTTTATCTGTATTTTTTTACATGTTAAATTGATCCATGTCTGTTTGAATCAATCTGTTAAAATTGTGACCGAAAAGTGGGAAGATGTAAGAGGTTAAATTGTGGAGTCGGTTTGTAAAACGCGTACTCGTACAAAGTGTGAATGTAAGTAAGATCGCAATGCAATGTGTGTATGAGTGTATTATTGTGAATACACTGGGATGTAAGTGGGCGCGCTGCATCGTGTGAATGATCCACGGATAAAATATCAGGCTGTTTGCATAACGAGACCTGAGTTGCATTGGATGGTTACTGAGTGAATGTGTGGACGGGCGAATAGAGGACAAGTTGTAGATAGACTGTTAGTTATAAAATTGTATTTCTCTTTTAATTCTTTTAATGTTTTATGTTATGTTACAGGTAGTCCTGCTGCTGGGTTGATGCCCTTTTAAGGCCCTGCCCAGCTCTCCTCGTGTAAGAGCCCGTCTCCAGGTATCTCCTCCAAGCTATTGAGACTGTACTGGGAAACAGCAACCCTTCTTACAACGAATTGTATGAATGTGCCATCCTGGAGGAGCTGGAAAACCTATGCATGCTCAATGGGCTGCAGGTACCACCTCATGCTACCAGTAGTGACAAGGACACTAGCAAAATGCAAAACTAGAGAAGACTCATGCAGGAAGGATAAGGATAGAGTAATTTTCTGTGACCACCACCTGCAAAACCATTCTCTTTTTTTGCGGGTTGTCTTGCTGTTTTCTCTCCAGTGTACCTGATGTCACTTTCATTTGCACCAAAATAAAAGACATTGATTCACATTTTCTTACACCGCATTCCAAATTGTTATGCAAATGATTGTGTCCACTGATTTTCCTAAATAGTCGATGCAAATGACCGTAATTATGCAACATAATTTTCAAGTCATCAACCGTTAGGGTATAAGTTGAATTCATTGAACAAACCCAATAAAAACAGTATTTATTTCAAAAATAAAAAACTCAAAATGCACTGTTCCAAATTATTATTCCCAACAGAGTTTCAAAATATTTTATAGGTTGTAAATAACTGAAAATGGACATTCGTTGAATTTACTGAAATCGAAAGCTATTTCAATCAAACACATCTTAACAGGGCAAGTTACATGTTAACATAGGACCCCTTCTTTGATATCACCTTCACAATTCTTGCATCCATTGAACTTTATGGAGATTTTCTGCTTACATTTCTTGGCAGGATCTCAGAATAACCTCCCAGAACTGCTGTTTTGATGCGAACTGCCTCCCACCCTCATAGATCTTTTGCATGAGGAGGCTCCAAAGGTTCTTAATAGGGTGGAGGTCAGGGCAGGATGGGGGGCCACACCATGAGTTTCTCTCCTTTTATGCCCATAGCAGCCAATGACACAGAGGTATTCTTTGCAGCATGAGCTGGTGCATTGGCATGCATGAAGATGATTTTGCTACGAAAGGCACGCTCTTCTTTTTGTACCATGGAAGAAAGTGGTCCGTCAGAAACCCTATATACCTTGCCCCCGTCATTTTCACACCTTCAGGGACTCTAAAGGGGCCTACCAGCTCTCTCACCATGATTTCGGCCCAAAACATGACTCCGCCACCTCCTTGCTGATGTCGCAGCCTTATTGGGTCATGGTGGCCATCCATCAACCACCCACTACTCCATCCATCTGGACCATCCAGGGTTGCACAGCACTCATCAGTAAACAAGACCGTAAACAAGACTGAACATTTTTCTTGGCCCACTGCAACCGTTTCTGCTGGCGAGCATTGGTTAGGGGAGGCCGAATAGTAGGTTTATGCACAATTGCAAGCTGCTGGAGGATCCTACACCTTGAGGCACCAGCAGCTTCAAATACCTGTTTGCTGCTTTGTAATGGCATTTTAGCAGCTGCTCGCTTAATCCGATGAATTTGTCTGGCAGTAACCATCCTCGTTATGCCTTTATCTGCACAAACCCGTCTCTTAACAATACGATAATCACACTTACGTTTTCATGAAATATCTAATGTTTTCATACACTTTTTGGCAGCAGAAAAGTATGTTTGTATGTTTTCCACATAGTTGGAGCTGTGCTTTGGGTCATTGTCCTGTTGTAGGAGGAAATTGGCTCCAATCAAGCGCTGTCCACAGGGTATGGAATTGCAATGCAAAATTGAGTGATAGCCTTCCTCCTTCAAGATCCCTTTTACCCTGTACTAATCTCCCATTTTACCACCTCCAGACCACCTATTCCTCCACCATACTTGTATCATGGCATCAAGCATTCCTCCAGCAACTTTTAATTTGGTCTGCATCTCATGAATGTTTTTCTTTGTAATCCGAATACCTCAAACTTAGATTTGCATGTCGATAACATTCTTCCGCTGTCCAGTGTCTGTGTTATTTTGCCCATTTTAATCTTTTCATTGGATTGGCCAGTCTGAGATATGGCTTTTTCTTTGCAACTCTGCCGTTGCCTCTTGATCTTAAGACTAGTATTTTGTGGGCTCTATTTTATGAGGCTGCCAGTTGATGCATCTGTTTCTCAAAGTAGCCACTTTGTATTTATTATCTTGCTCAGTTGTGCACTGGAGCCTCCCACTCCTCTTTCTATTCTGGTTAAAGCCAATCTGCACTGTTCTGTGAAGGTGCAATTTGTTGAATGAATTGCCTTTATTTCTCAGAACACAAATAGACTGAAGTTTCAGAAGAAAGTTTGAGGACATTTTGAGCCTGTAATCAAACCCATAATTGATGCTCCAAATAATGAACTTTTTATCATCAATCAATTAATCAAATGTATTTGAACGCCCTTTATTCATCACAAAGTGCTTTTATAAAACACCCAGCCGCGAACCCCAAGGAGCAAGCAACAACAGTGTTGAAGGTGACGTTTTTAGAGTACAAGTAATAATTAATAAATGCATATGGGCAGTGTCCAGAGTCTATAAAATCTAATCCAGGTCAGAAGCATGACCAGATGGGCAGGATAGGACCATTCTAGGAAAGGGGTGGCTTCTTTAATCAGCACAAAAGTGCGCCCAAACTATTTGAAAAGTTTTTTCACCTGGGTTTTTGTCAAACCTGTAATGATCAATGACCTGTCTAGTAGTAACTTGCAGTACCCAAGACCAGACTGTGAGTTCATCTGACCGTTAGAAAATGTGCTACAGCAGCAATACTGTTTTGATTACATTTAGCTCTGTTGTCACACATTAGTTTACAATCAAATGTTGCATTATATATGCAGTAATGATTTGATCTTGGGCTAATGTGTTGATTTTTCATTTCATAACCAGTATAAACACTTGCGCCTTGACGGAAAACGACCATAAGGGAAGAAGAAAATGTGCCATAAGGGACTGAATTCACAGCTGGGAACAGGAGCTTCTCTGATGAACAAAAAGGCAAGGGTCTGAACAACATTAGACGAGAGCCTGCAGCTCTGTGGTTTAGGTTTAAATAATACCACCCCAGAAGAACGAAGCTAGGGCATTGATGATGAAAATGTGCCTGCCGCAGACTCAACTCCAATCCAGTCAGTGCAGTTCAGCGGTAGTGGAGACAAGTTATTATCTTGCTGACAAAGATGACAAGAAAATGTGACCTGAGAAAACCACAGAAATAGTTGAAAAGTATTTGGAGAGGGTGGTCATCACAGGAGTACAACCCCTAGCAACCAACAAATGTACAAACCCACAGCAAATTAGTTATGATTCCATATTTTGCAAGACAGCATTTTTCATATTTCATCCTTTTCAACTTGGTAAACCAACCAGAACTCTGCACAGCACATCTGAAATGTTTTACATCCACACAACCTGACCTGGTTAAAAAAACTATTTGAAGTTGCTTAAAATGATTTATCTCTGCTTGAATGAGGTTGCCTGGCAAACAACATAGTCCCAAAAGTGCAAACACCACCCAATGGCCCTTCCAGGCTGAGCAGAGCATACCAGGAAATTAGTGGAAAGATCAGATGTTGGTACTTGATCCCAGGGTCTGCTTAAATCATCATGCCTCAGCTAATTTCTTGAGTGATTCCAGGTTACTCCCAGATAGGATCTGACTACAGCTAAATGGTAGTGAGGTATGTTCACCAGAACAGAGGAAAGATTTTCCCATAGCTGCCGGGAACAGTGTGTGTCCATCCGAAATTAAACCCTTGGCCAACAGTCAAAAGTAGTACGCTATATAGAGAATCTGGTCTGTTTGGTACACAAGCAATGATCCCAAGGTACAGGAAATAGCAGTGATTGTAACCGTAACAAAGAGATGGAGGCTTGCCAGACCACACCATTATTAATAGCCTGGATTCCAGATGATAAACTTTGGACAGGCGTCACAACTGGATCAGAGACCAGGCTACACAATGAATTACTACACACAGAACACATTACAAAGCATTCCTCTTCCTTAACAACCATTTAGTCATTTAGAAGAATTATTCAGACTACTGTTCTACACTGGGGCAGTAAAAAAGAATGATTAGTCCATGTGGTAAGGGAATTCAATTTAAGTATTGTTTTTTATGATTTAATACAGTACATGCAT
Source organism: Novumbra hubbsi (assembly GCA_016801125.1). NCBI lineage: Eukaryota > Metazoa > Chordata > Actinopteri > Esociformes > Umbridae > Novumbra > Novumbra hubbsi. The sequence goes on from JACXGK010000023.1 coordinate 15,834, forward strand.
TCTGCATTTGATGACATTTGGTGGCCTCTACATTGCTTCTACCTTGGTTTATTAAAGCATTATCTGCAGTTTGCCCAAACTTCTATGCAAACTTACTAGTTTTGTGAAAGCACATTAAACTTAAGAAATTAAGATTGATATGTTTTAATGAATAAACTCAAAGAATGCTTGGTTTATATTATGCACCTTGGTTCTGTTGATAAGTTCTTGGAGAACCCTTTAATGTTTTTTCGCAGATTTTGTATTGATATATTGTTATCAGAAATCTGTTCACAATATCTGAGGTTTAGAAAAATTATATTATTTGCAATTTACTCTAACAGGCCTTCATTAGGCGATGCCTCCAATCAGCCACAGTCTGCCACCTCTACAATATAAATGTTTTTCAAGGTTCAAAGTTGAATAATTCCCATCAAAAGAAGATTTCAGGTTTTAACAGGAACACAGCGATTCCTCAAAGGCCATTATCTTAGGGGTTCCCAAAAGACTTTCACTTCTAAGTGTACTATTTCAGTCTTAAATAAACTTTTTCAGGTCACTAAAACAGGCATCTTTTAACTTAGAGACTTTAATACAATAATAAACATCGTCATCCGGGTGTTCTGGTGTTCCTTCTCTGCAGTTCTTTTGGTGTTACATCACCAACCAGCCCTTCCCATCCTTCCTGTAGCCTGTAGATCAGGTCCTCAAAGCCAGGAGGATCACAGACTCATGGGCTGTTGCAGGACACGGTAGCACAGTCATCCTTCCTACAGAACTCAGTAAGCAATGTCCATTTGCCATCAACTCATTTTACTTTGCTGTCAACTCTAAAATATATAAAAACAATAATTGTGTCTAAGCTGTGATCATTGGGAAAAAAAACATCTTAGCTGAAGATTATCAACCAATGAGAAGCAGCAACAGTGAATAAGCAGCAATGTATTCTGTCTGCCATCTGTCTGTCTAGCTGTTTTATTCTCGGCATGCATCTGTCTGTATTCCTGCAGAACTGTCAGGGTTACTTTTGCTGACATTCTCTTCCTTTCAGTACACCATAGCCAGGGAGGGTGACTCCTTCCCCTTTACCAGAGCTACAAGCCTTTACCACAAAGCAGAGCTAAACCCGCTTATGCAGCCCAACCAGAGGGCTATTTTAAAGTTGGGAACATGTGATGTTTAAAAGATTGGTTTAGTTTGGAAGTCTTCAGAACACGGCTTTTTTGATATTCTGATATATCTGTTTAATAGAAAATATACAGATGTTCTGGGTTTTAAAAACATTCACGCAGAAAAAAACATGGATGGCTATTTCTAATTTCTTTCAAACATGGTTTGAATCCTAAATGCTAATTGGTTGTAAACCGTGATGTATGAGATTGTATGCAGTTATAACAGGTATTGCAAACATAAATTGTGCCTATTTAATTGGGTACCATTGGTTACCCATTAGTAATAGCAGTGCGTTGTTTTATAGGGGGTTTACTAACTTTATTTACTAACTATGTGCCAAACGCACCTCAGCATTTTCAGAGACCATTCTTGAATGCATGGATGTAGCTTTGAATTACAAATTGAGGGGTCAGTGTCAATGGATTCAGGATATTTCACTCTTATTGCGGGGGTCAAAGTTACATGTCTGTAAATTATTGTATATTGGTTAGGTTAGTTAAACAGTTGCTCTGCAGATGAACTGTATTTTGACATTATAACATTTGCAGAATGGGCTCCTGGGCACATCATTCTCCTCCTCAGTTCCCAGTTACTGTCTACTGCTGGGCACAAAAAGCTATACTAATTTGAAACATCCTAAAAACTGATTATAAAGACTGAATTCCAATGTCTAATAATAGGTACTGCATATTTTTTGAAATTAGCTTTACATCTGCATGCCCACTAGGACATCAATAGGCTACTGCACCAAACAAAAAGAAAAAAAAAAGCATTACTTTGTATCGATCCGATTTTTTCTAACATACCTCGTACGTAACTCGTGTTTTTGATGAATGTCTGCTCGTTTCTTGTCGGCTAACTGCACTCCAACGTTTGCCAGTCCGTCCCTCTCTTGAAGGGAGGGGAGTGCCTTTATCCGTTAGAAAATGGAAGACGTCGGGTGCTTTGGGGTATCGTCAACCTAGGATAAAGCTACTTGGAAAAAGAATTAATTACTCAAGAACGTAGGTGAAAAAGGTATGACTATATATTCAAGTATGAATATACTTGATTTCTTATCAAATTAAAGCAAATTATCACCCCCATCATTTAAAAGGAACTGGCCGAAATGTAAGAAGAATGTAAGAAGCTTGGATGAAAAGGAATAACTTTCAAGCCGTAAGCATCTTATGGTGAGTAGCCTGTCAACTGATTTTGAGCGACTGGGTCGACAATTGCGTTTCAGTAGCAGGAGGAAACTTTATTTATTCTTTCTGTCTTTTTGGAACGTGCAACATTATAATAAATTTACAGACAAATTAACATTACTTACTTCCTAAATGGAAAACGAGTGTAATAACTATTCGTAAAGTACACTCGGAATTACAAATTCCTTTTAAAATTGAGAAAACGATTCAAGCTATTTGTTTAAGTGTTATTTGTGCTTAAAAACTAATATTTATGAACACAGTTTTAACTAAATCAAAATCTTTTTTTCTAGGGCAACAACAGCAACGAATAGTCTCAGGTACGGATAAATCCTTCCAAGATAATATCCTAGTCGTAACTAAAAGGAATATAGATAAAGCCGGATAATCTTTCGACCTGTCAACTATTTTATAGGTGGAATACTGCTGCTCAATATAAGTCCTTTCCTGACACTAAATACATGTATCTACTTACCTCTGCAGGACATTTGTGGAATAACACCATGACAGAAAAGTTAAATAGGCAGATTCATCTCCACTACAACTACACAGGGAAACTGGAAAACCGACAGAACGGAAGCACAGGGGTTGTCTTCTTGGATGCTAAAACCATCATATTCCTTATCATCTGTATCTTCATAGTCCTGGAAAATATAATCGTTTTAGTGGCAATATGGAAGAACCACAAGTTCCACAACCGGATGTACTTCTTCATTGCCAACCTTGCTCTGTGTGACCTTCTAGCTGGGGTGGCCTATGCTGTCAACCTCTTAATGTCAGGGGAGAAAACATTTCATCTGTCTCCAAGGATGTGGTTTATGCGCGAAGGGAGCATGTTTGTGGCCTTGGGGGCTTCTACATGCAGTCTCCTGGCAATAGCCATAGAGAGACATCTGACTATGATTAAAATGAGGCCATACGATGCCAATAAGAAATACAGGGTGTTCTTGCTCATAGGGACCTGTTGGCTCATAGCAATATCCCTGGGAACGTTGCCCATTCTGGGGTGGAACTGTTTAGACAACCTCCCTGACTGCTCAACCATCCTACCGCTCTATTCCAAGAAATACGTGGCCTTCTGCATCATCATCTTCATGGCTCTGCTGCTGGCCATGTCCATCCTTTATATACGGATCTATGCCCTGGTGAGGACCAGGTATGTATTAAAGCTATTCCACTATTAGATCTATTGATGGTATCATTAAGTAAGAATGCCCAGGTAGGTGTGTTATGTTGCTAGTACAGTGCATCTGCAAAGTATTCACTTTTTTCAACATTTTGTTATGTTACAGCCTTATTCCAAAATTGATTAAATTCATGTTTTTCCTCAAAAACAAGTTTGTTTAATATTTTTTATAGAATATAACGAAAATATAAACATGTACATAAGTTTTCACAGCCTTTGCTCAATACTTTTTTGAAGCTCCTTTGGTAGCAATTACAGCCTCAACTTTTTTTAGTATGATGCTACAAGCTTGGCAAACCTATTTTTGGGCATTCTTTGCAGGACCTCTCAAGCTCCATCAGGTTGGATGGGGAGCATTGGTGCACAGCCATTTTCAGAGATGTCTCCAGACATGTTCAATCGGGTTTAAGTCTAGGCTCTGGCTGGGCCACTTAAGGACATTTACAGAGTTGTCCTGGAGCCACTCCTTTGTAATCTTGGCTGTGTGCTTAGGGTTGTTGTCTTGTTGGAAGACTGGCCCCAGTCTGAGGGCCATAGCGCTCTGGAGCAGGTTTCCATCAAGGATGTCTTTGTCATTGCTGCATTCATCTTTCTCTCGATCCTGACTTGTCTCCCTGTTCCTGCCGTTGAATAAAATCCCCACAGCATGATGCTGCCACCACCATGTTTCACTGTAGGGACGCTATTGGCCAGGTTATGAGCGGCGCCTGGTTTCCTCCATGACGTTTGACTTTTAGGCCAAAGTGTTCAATCTGTGTTTCATCAGACCAGAGAATTTTGTTTCTCCTGGACTGAGAGTCCTTTGGGTGACTTTGGCAAACTCCAGACGGGCTGTCATGTGCCTTGTACTGAGGAGTAATCAATCAATCAAATTTATTTATAAAGCCCTTTACATCAGCAGTGGTCACAAAGTGCTTTTACAAAACACCCAGCCTAAAACCCAAGTGAGCACGCAACAACAGGATTGAAGCACGGTGGCTATTAAAAACTCCCTATGGGGGCCGGATTGTAGGAAGAAACCTAGAGAGGAACCAGACTCAAAGGGGTGTGCTGGGTGATGTTTAAGAATACTATTAATAATTAGTAAATTCACACGGGCTGTGTCTAGAGTCTATAAAGCTTAATCTAGGTCACAAGCAAGATCAGATTTGCAGGACAGGGACAGTCCAGGATGGGTTGATTAGGGGTTCAGCAGGCTGGCAGCTGGAATCGTCAGGATTGTCTAGGTTAGGAGGGGGGGTCAGCAGAGTGGCAGCTGGAATCGTCAGGTATCGACTTGTTCTGCAGAAAAAACCAGGAGGGCTCGGGACAAGGTCTTCTGGGACTGGTAGTCCACAGGTGTAGGCCGAGACCTCACGTCCTTCTAAGTTGTTCCAAATTGAACTGCAACAGGAGAATCGTTAAAGAGTGCATTCCTTAGGGTTATGGAGGAGAACTAGCCCTTCTTAGGACCTACTCCCCCGGCACAATAATATAGCAGCATAAACAAATGTTGCCTGAGACAGGGGGGTCCAGTGACACTGTGGCCCTATCCAAGGGAGGACCCGGACAGGACCCAACAGGCAAGAAATCAATCCACCCACATTGCCAGGCATCAGCCAAAGGGACATCGACTAACCGCAACCACCCTATGAGAGGGCCGAGTATTGCCAGCAGAGTTAATTTCAATTGCTCGAGGGACGCAAAGGACAGACAGCAGCAAGCCAGTGACTCCGCCCTCAGGTGGCATTGGAGAGCAGGCATCCCAGTGGAGATGAGAGCCCACCTGGCAAGACGGCAAGGGTGGACAGTATCAAGCCATTTCCGTTCACCTTCATACCCCTGGGCCAGGCTACACTATTCATAGACCATGCTGACAATTGGTACAGAGTCTGCATTTCTAACCCTAATTTGTCTAACCCTAATTATTCCACAGTAGCGTAGCTCTATGTGGGAAAGCCCTGCCTCCGGCTGTTTGTTTAGAAATTCTAGGTACAATGAGTAGATTCTGTTTGGCCACTCTACCATACAGGCTTGATTGGTGGAGTGCTGCAGAGATGGTTTTCCTTCTGGAAGGTTCTGCTCTCTTCACAGAGAAATGCTGGAGCTCTGTCAGAGTGACCATAGGGTTCTTGGTCACCTTCCTGATTAAGGCCCTTCTCCCTTGATCTCTCAGTTTTGCCAGGCGGCAAACCCTTGGAAGATTCCTGGTGGTTCCAAACTTCCATTAACAGATGGAGGCCACTGTGCTCATTAGGGCCTTCAATGTTGCATCATTTTTTCTGTACCCTTCCCCAGATCTGTGCCTTGATAAAATCCGGTTCTGGAGGTCTACAGACAATTCCTTGGACTACATGGCTTTGTTTGTGCTCTGACATGCACTGTGGGACCTTAAATAGACAGTTGTGTGCCTTTCCAAATCATGTCCAATCAACAGAATTTACCACAGGTGGACGACAATCAAGTTGTAGAAACATCTCAAGGATGATCAGTGGAAACAGTATGCACCTGAGCTAAATCTTGAGTTTCATGGCAAAGGCTGTGAATACTTATGTACATGTGACTTTTTTGTTTTTTATTTTTAATAGATTTGCCAAAATGTAAAAATATTAATATTTAAAGGAATTTAATCAATTTTGGAATACAGCTGTAACGTGGAAAAAGTGAAGCGCTGTGATTACTTTCCGGATGCACTGTACAGTGGGAAAAAGTATAAAGAAAACATGTCATATGTTTATTGTTTTCTGGAAAATACACTTTGAATTTGATGCCAGCAACATGTTTCAGAAAAGCCGTGACAGAGGCGCCAAAAGCCTGGAAACGTTGTGTAATGCTAAAAAACATAACCTGGTGGAATATCACACAACTAATTAGGTCAATTGGCAACAGGTCAGGAACATGATTGGGTATTAAAATATAATTCCAGAGAGGATGGGCCTGTCAGAAGTGAAAATCGGGAGGAGTTCACCACTCTGTGAAAGACTGCGTGGGCAAATAGTACCACAATTCACTAATAACGTATCACAACGAAATATTGCAAAGAGTTAGGGGATCTCATCATCTATGGTACATTATATGATAAAAAGATTCAAGTAATCTGGAGAAAGTTCTGTAAAAAACAATATTGGATGGCTGTGATGTTAGTCACAAATTGTCACTCACAATTTTGGCTAAGAATACATCCATGAATAAGGAATAGTACCAAAACATCCTCCAAGAGCAAGTTGTCCCAACCATCGACAAACAGTTTGGTGAGGAACAATACCTTTTCCAGCATGATGGAGCACCTTGCCATAAGTCAAAAGTGATAACTAAGTGGCTTGTGGAACCAAACATCAACATTTTGGGACAATGGCCAGGAAACTCCCCAGACCTTAATCGCATTGGTAAATCCTTAAGAGAACAGATCAAAAAAAAACTCACAACAAACAAAATCCCACAATTTCTGACAAACTCCAAGCATTGATTATGCAAGAAAGGGCAGTCATCAGTCATAATGTGGCCCAGAAGTTAATTCACAGCATGCCAGGGCAGAGGCCTTGAAGATGAAGGCTCAACACTGCAAATACTGACTCTTTGCATGTACTTAATGTAATTGTCAATAATAGCCATTGACACCTATGACATTTTTATAATTATACTTCAGTATACCATAGTAACATCAGACAAAATATATAAAAACATTGCAGTAGCAAACTGGGTAAAAGCCAGTACATGTGTCATTGTCCAAACCTTTGGCCACGGCTGTACAAAAGGATATCCTGTGTAGCTGACATGTTTTCTAGTCCCTAACTTTTGTACACCAAGGGCTGCTTTACCGGCCTGATTTAGACTGTATTTCCATAACAAGGTGTTTTTTGTCAAAAACTGAACGTTTGTGTATTTATGTTATTGTCTGATTTCTTTTGATGTTTCTTATTGGGTGTTCACAGCAGCCGAATGGTGACCAAGCATTGTAACGCGGAACACTCCATGACCCTGCTCCGCACAGTCATCATTGTGGTCGGCGTCTTCATCGCCTGCTGGACGCCTGTCTTCATCCTCTTCCTCATTGACGTGGCCTGCGAGCCCCGTCGCTGTGTGATACTCTACGAGGCAGAATACTTCATAGCCCTGGCCACGCTCAACTCAGCCATGAACCCGGTCATTTATACCCTGGCCAGCAGGGAGATGAGGAGGGCCTTCTTAAGTGTGCTCTGTGACTGTCTGATGAAGGGGAAGGTTTCCAGCATTGGTGGTCGCAACGAGCCTAACAACCTGGAGCAAAGCAGGAGCAAGTCCAGTAGCTCTGCCCATAATAATCCTACCCCAGACAGGGCAGCTGAACAGGAAAAGGACGACAGCCCTCAGATCACAGTCGCCCATGTTTCCATCAGGAGCCCATTGTCATCCTTTGCTAATGGGGCCAATGTGGAAGAATGCTAAAACATTGCTGCTGGGGAATGAAACACCACTCATTTTGAGTGAACAAAAGATACTTATGAAATTATGGAGCACTATGCTGAGTATAGGGGAAAAAAGACAAATAAAGCCTATAACTGCTTTGGCCAAATAACTCTATGACCACAAACAAGCACTTGGCTCTAGCTTCCTTTGAGGGTAGGGGGTAAAGAAACTGTCAAGAGCAGATAAAGATTGTGTTGTCGAGATTGAGGTCTACATTTCTCCTTTTCTGCACCTTTTAAAGGCTAATTTGCCATGTTTGGGGAGGCTGCATTCACAATGAACATTGTACATGTCTACTCTATTTGGAAAATACTGTAAAATCAGCAGATCTTTCGTGGTTCAGATTATATCTAGGATATTTACCATGTGCACTAGACGGGGACTTCAAAATGATAAACATTTTACATGCATGGTATATGTAACTTGGAAGAAAGCCATTTATAATTGTTTGTTTGTCATACTGTAGTAATTATATTGTAAGTTATACGATGGTAGCATGTTTTTTTAGTTGCGTAAACTTTTGTATTTAACCAGATGATTTGCTAAACAGTAAGCTACCACCTGTACTGAAGTATGATTTTATTGTTAACATTCTATTTCTATGAGCTCAAGAAAGCTTCCCTTCTATAAGTGCATGGTGTTATCTTGAGGTAGCAGGGCCCCCTCTGCTGGTTGGAAATAGGTATTTCAGGTAGTATTTATTAAAGAAATTGCCTGACAAGACAACATGAAATATTCCTCAGCCTTACCAGCAACCTTCCTCTGCAACTGCCTTACATTGTATACCAGAAACAAATATCTGTGTATGTTTGGCCCAGAGCAAGGAGTTTGATTGCTAGGCAAATAAAGCAACTTTCAGTTTATCGTTTCAGCTGACAATTGATGGAAAGTCAATTATGGGAATACTTAAAAAAATATAGACATACAGAACATAATATCAACACATTATCAGGTTTAGTTTGAATGAAACAAATTGGATTATTAACAAAACAGCTTGTCTAACAAAGGTAACATCGCATTATAGTTTGCTGCAACTTGATGTATGCTGCTTCAAAGAAGTCAGTCAAACTGCATGGAAAATAATATGCCAGCACAGAATACATCAAATGGAGAAAAAACACACATTCACGGTTTTATTGCCAACAGTCATACAGAATGTACGTCATACATTCAAAGATTAAATCTGTAAACATTGTTTGGACTCATTTAATTGTTTTTATTTTATTTATTTTTTACTTGTTCCAAAATGTGTTTTTGTGATCCTTCTGACAAAAATATTCATATTCAGAATTTAGAAACTAGAGAGAGAGAAAAGAAAACGTTGAATCTCAAGCTGCAACACTCAAGCAGTACTGCAAAACACAACTCCTAGAATGCATCCCAATTGCCATCATATATATATATATATATATATATATATATATATAATAAATAGTGCACTATGTGCACTAAGCACGTTGGAGATTCACTTACTTAATCATGTCAGCACTGAAGCAGATCTGCACCGCAGGCAGAAATTAATATGATTGGTTATGTCACTGAAGGGGGCCAGGAGCTTGCGTTTGAACTGGCAGAATGCCCTAGAAGACATGCTTTTCCTGCCCTGTACCCTCACTCTAACCCTCATCTTAACCCTTACTCTAGCAGTTTTAGAATTAAACTTAATTTGAGTGATTTCAAAGTTAGAAAGTAAGTTCTGCCCCCTCCATAGACACAACCACTACCATGTAGTTCTTCCTTCAGGATAGATCTGCCTCGAAGATATGGTTTGATTAAGTAAGTAAATCTCCCAAGTCCCAACATTTAGCACAGAGTGGTCATTTGGGACGCACGGTGATGAGCGTCAGAGCATGCCCATGGAGAAGGACCAGCTATTGCACTTTGAAGAAGAAAACACACCATTGGTACAAATAAAAGGCACATTTTCATCAACAGAAATCTGGAAAAGCCATGTCTAGTTCAACTCCCTAGCTAAAGGATGAGAATGTCGCATTCTCACAATTCTTTGTTGGGTTATTTGTTTTCATTCTAAATTGTTACTTTAATTATGTGAAATTGATTGAAATATTGTAACTCCCGATTTGTGTTTTGGGAATCTATTCTTCATTTGGTCCATTTCAAAAAGTAGCGGTACAGGTGTGCCAAATTAAATGTATTGCTGTTGGTTTTTGTTTGATAATTAACAGATACTTAAGCAGGGGGTGTTGGAAATCGGTATATAGGACTAAGTACATCAAACAGCTTCAGGCTATTGTGTAATTGTATCATATTTTTATAGGGAGGTAAAAACATCTTGTCATGACACTGCTTCACTCCCCATTGCAAGTCAGAGGGATTGGTCTACAAAAGACTGCATTGGGAGAGTAGCTAGATGCATACATTGATCCCCTTGCAGCAAAATACAGGTAGCCTACAGTATCGTATTTTAAGTGCCTTTCTATCAATCAAAAAGATTGAGAAAGCCTACTTTTTAGATTCCCTCCTATATGTACTATTATCAAAACACTGAAATGTATAAATGATTGTGTCACCTGTTTTGGTATCAGTCATAGCATTACACTGTCTTGGTACGAATGTGAGCATGAACTTGAAATATTCCTTTTAGCATCTAACTTATCCATTTATATAAATGTAGCTGTTATACAATGTTATACAATGACTGAAAAAATGACTGAAAAAACATATATGTACTGTAATTGATTGTATACATTTTTAGTATCCAATTGGAAGATTTCCCACACAACTCCAATATCCTTTATAACAACTTAATAGTTATTACAATAATACATGGAAAATATGTAGAACATATGCTATGACATGTTTAACACCAGTGCATTATTCCTGGTTTTGTAAATCCAGTCAAAATGCATAGGTAACAGTTTAAATGTAGTATCTATATGCTTTTCCATTAATGATAATTATTCAGTGATAACGATGACCATTTTGTCAAAAGACCTATAGAAACCCATACATAGAAAAATAACAATCAATTCATAATCAATATTGTTTAACACAATTAAGAGAATGTGATCTAAAATTGTTATTAATCTAATTAAGGGTGAAATAGGTAAAATTGAGAGGATTTTTCTATACCTCACTTCAGTACAGTGATTTAAGTGAAAACACGTTGGTGAGTTGTCCTCAATACAATTAACACAGATAATCTTTAAATGTCGGATTGTGCTATTCATTTGTAGATAATTTGTCGAATAATACATTTTTAAAGTCCACAATAAAGCCATAAACGCCAGAAATGAATATAAATTTGCATGATCAAAACCCAAAACGAGTTTAATTACTGCACATCCAGTTTAAAGAAGGATCATGAAACCAATTAAGAAATAATAATTTGAAAAGCAATAAATAGTTTGTCGTTTTTTACAGTGTGAGCATACACAAGCACCTCGCAAGGTGGTTTAAAGTCTACGAATAATGTCCACAAGAACAGTTACATTTTTCAAGTCATGCGAATGCAGTGACACAGAAAGAGTACTTCATCTTAAAAAAATATCAGTGGTGGGGGGGATCTCAATCAGCCTTGTTTCCTCACATCCTCATTTCCATGCCCCCTCTTTAAAGCACATTACAGCAAAAGTAAACCAAAGTAAAACACAGAGAATGATGTTTACAAAAGGCAATGCGTTATGTAGGGGCAAGGAAAGAGGATGCAAGGAATCAAGGACACAATTCTGTCCTACCAACTGCCATGGGCTATGGACATTTTCATTGCCCCTCAAGTGTCAACGAGAAAGCACAAACAGATCAGTGAGCAGGAAAGATTAATTGGTGACCCTAAGTGAAGATGCCATCTTGCAATAGCTGCGATTAAGGACACATAATCCTAAAAGAGATTCAGTACAAACATCAGCATTTTCAAATCGTTTTTTTTCCTCTACGTAACTCAGACTAACCAATGACTGAAAATCTGGTTGTGCTTAATAGACAAAACAAACATTTCGGGTTTGTACTTTTCTTATCTCTACTTGAGGTGGAATTTCATCATCTAAATGACGAAGATTGGCTCTTATTTGTTTTTAAAACACCAAATCAATATATGTTCCAAATGCACCTATATATCTTCACAAAAATATAGCATTTCAATCATCACAACAAAATAATAACAGTTCTAGAAATTATTTTATCAGCAAACTTTATCTTCTTCGTCCTTCTTTAAAGCACACGTGTTTGCCCAGCCTCCAACCGCTTCCAAGATCCTGTCATCGTGGTTAAGTAACATTTTTCAACAATAATATATTCTCTATTATCATCTTCATGTTTTAGGTTTTCAGGAGGGATTGGAAGTTTCAGTGACAGAACTCCATTTCCCATCAGGCATAGTACGTGGAACGTCACCGTTTCCTGTTTCCCACAGGCTGCTTCAAACACAGTTCACTTCCTGCAGACACTATAGGCAAATTGTTGTCACGGTGATGGCCTATCAGGTGACTGATGCTATCAAATATGTGATCTTTAGTCCGTACCTTTAGAAAGAAAAGAGTTGTTACAACAAAATCTCCCTACGCACAACCCTCTTTTACATTGATTTGTTGTTTAATACCAACACTTTTTCACACAAAGTGAAAACATACATACTTACTTCCTGCCACCCTTCACCAGCACCCATACTCCCTTCCTACTTACCGTGCCCTCTGGATCCACTAGCAGAAGGTGCTTGGCCATCCCGTTGTGCATGCCCGTCAGTACATACGACCCCGGGTTCGTGGTGCTCTTCCTAACCAGGAAGTCTCCATCCTCTAACAGTAGTTTCTCAGCGTCCCGACGGTTCATCTCTCGGTGGTACCAGGCCTGGCCTTCCAGCTCCTCTTGGGCCTTGAGGGCGGCTGAGCGTACCAGCAGGGGACTTGAGTTATCCACAGACCCAGCCTTGTGCAGGGCTGGCACTGCTGACTGGGTCAGGATAGCATCCTCAAAAGGCTCTGTAGTGGCGGGATTAAGGAAAGAATTGCAGTGAGCAACTTACTGGAATAAGCTCTACATTAGAGAGCAAATATCAACATAGCACAACATGGTGAAAATAGGCCTACATTCACTATCGCTTAAAGGTTTATGGTCCCTTAGAAATGTCCTTGTTTTCCTTGAAAACATACATGAAATCTGGGGTTGATTCTCCTATTGTGGCCGCCCCCAGGGAGGTTGGATAAAGTTTAATGGACCATGAACTTCATAATAATATGTGCAACTGTTGTCACAAGAAAGTCAAGCTGTTTTAAGATGGTCTTGTATCCTTTATTATTACCATGCTTGTCTTATATTATCTTTCTGAACCCCTCAGACAACTCTCTCCTTTCCTTTCTCAGGTCCATGTTCAGTGCGGTGCACACAGTGATACCAAACAGCACAGTGGCTACTTTTCCCCATTTAATAGGCTGAATGACTGATTACGAGCTTAGAGACATGTGATGCTAATTAAAGAAACAATATAGTTTAAAATATCACTAGAATCCAATTATTTATTATCTTTTCCAAGGGGTATCAACAAATGTTTGCATTTTAGAATCTTTGTAGAAAAGCAATAATTCAAACCTCCCTTGCTTTATTCTATAACATACCAAAGTCATGCAAGTATATAATTTCATCCCTTTTCAGGAGGAATGATGCAGTAATTCAAGAGTACCAACACATTTGAGCACGTCTGTATTTCCAATCTTCCTCTGTCCAGTGTCTCTGCTCTTTTGCCCATCTTAATCTTTAATTTTTTTTGGCCTTTCTTAGATATTACTTTTTATTTGCAACCCTTCCTAGAAGACCAGAGTGCTATTTAATTAAGTGGGTACAATTTAATGAAGCCGTCAGTTGAGGACCTGTGAGGTATTTTTGTGAAACTAGACACTGTATTGTATTTGTCCTCTTGCTCAGTTGTGCACCAGGCCTGCAACTCCTCCATTTATTCTGGATAGAGCCAGTTTGTGCTGTTCTGTGAAGGCCGTAGTACATAGTATTGTATGAGATTTTCAATTTTCTTGCATGGAATTGCCTTGATTTCTCAAAACACAAACAGACAGATGAGTTTCCAAAGAAAGTTCTTTGTTTTTGGACAATTTGAGCATGTAATGAAACCCACAATTGCTGATGCTTCAGATAGTTTATAGGAGGCCAGTTTTATTGCTTCTTAAATCCGCACAACAGTTTTCAGTTGTGCTAACATCATTTCAAAATGTTTGTCCAATGATCAAATTAGCATTTTAAAATAATAAACATGGATTAGCAAACACAAAGTGCATTGGAACACAGGGTGCTGTGCCTTTGTACGCATATGTAGACATTGCATTAAATAAATCAAATTATTTCCAGTAACAATAGTCTAGACTGTATTTGTTTATCATTTCAACGTTATTTTAATGGACAAAAAAATGCTTTTCTTTTGAAAACAAGGATATTTCTAACCGACCACAACTTTTTAACAATAGTGTAAGTGTCAATTAATCAAATGTATTTATAAATCTCTTTTTACACCAGCCTGAATACAAACAAATGTAAAGACATAAATAACCCTAACCCTAACCCTAACCCTTAAAATGTTTGATAATGGATAGTGACAGCTGTTATGTTACAGTCTTGTCCGTAAATAATTGGACATTGACACAAGTTGTTGTTTAAGCTCAGTACTCGATTGGATCTGAACAGACATGATGTTTGTGCACTTCAGAAGTAATCACACTGCTGCTTTTGTAGTTACATCATCAATTAAGAAAATCCGAGAAGTGTTCGCAGCACTTCACTTTTTCCACATTTTGTTATGTTACAGCCTTGTTTCCTCAAAATTCTACACACAATACCACATAATGACAAAATCAATTAAAAAAAAAAAACTCCAGAGATGTTCAATTGGAGCTCAAGTCTGGGCTCCAGCTAGGCCACTCAAGGACATTCACAGAGCTGTCCCAAAGCCACACCTTTGTTGTGTGGTTAGGGTAGTTGTCCTGTTGTAATATGAACCTTCGCCCCAGTCTGAGGTCCATAGAGCTCTGGAAGCAGGTTTCCATCAATGATGTCTCTGTACATTGCTGCATTCATCTTTTCCTTGATCCTGACTAGTCTTCCAGTTTCTGCAGCTAAAAATCATCCCCACAGCATTATGCTGCCACCTCCATGCTTCACTGTTGGGATGGTATTGGCCAGGTGATGAGCAGTGCTGGTTTCCCCCAGACATGAAGTGTGGCATTCAGGCCAAATAAATTGTTTCATCAGACCAGAGAATTTTGTTTCTTATGGTCTGAGAGTCATTCAGGTGCCAATAAAAAAATCCAGACAGGATGACATGTGCCTTTTACTGAGGAATGGCTTCCGTCTGGCCACTCTATCACACAGGCCCAATTGGTGGAGTGCTACAGAGATGGTTGTCCTTCCGGAGGTTTCTCCTCTCTTCACAGAGCAACGCCGGAGCTCTGTCAGAGTGACTATCGAGTTCTTGGTCACCTCCCTGACTAAGGCCCTTCTCACCCAATTGCTCAGTTTGGCCGGGCGGACAACTCAAGGAAGAGTACTGGTGGTTCCACTGTGCTCATTGGGACCTTCAATGCTGCAGAATTTTTGTACCCTTCTCCAGATGGTTGTCTCAATACAATCCTGCCTCAGAAGTTTATCACAGGTGGACACCAAACAAGTTGTAGAACATCTCCAGGATGATCAGTGGAAACAGGATGCACCTGAGCTAAATTTTGAGTGTCATGGCAAAGGCAGCGAATACTTATGTACATGTGATGTTTTCGTGTTATGTTTTATGCACAATATCATTGTGGGGTATTGTGTGTTGAATTTTGAGGAAGAATTGTGGAATTCAGCTGTAATATAACAAAATGTGGAAAAAGTGAAGCGCTGTGAATACTTTCCGGATGCACTGTACATGCCCAAACACTTTTTGGCTACAGATTGCTTAACTAACCAGATCTTTCCTTCTACTTAATGTACCAAACAGATTATTTTGGAACACATCATGTCTCTGATCACTTGATTCTACACTATATAATTTACACAATTACACGATCAGCCATAACATCATAACCACTAAAAGGTGACGTGAATAACAATGATAATCTCATAATATTGGCACCTGTCAGTGGGTGGGATATATTAGGCAGCAAGTGAAAGTTGTGTCCACAACATTGATGTGTGAGAAGCAACAAAGATCGGCAAGCGTAAGCAGCGTAAGCGACTTTGACAAGGGACGAATAGTGATGACTAAATGACTGAGTCAGAGATTCTCCAAAACTGCAGCTCTTGTGGGGTGTTCCCGGTCTGCAGTGGTCAGTACCTATCAAAAGCGGTCCAAGAAAATAAAAGCATAAACCGGGGACAGGGTCATGGGCGGCCAAGGCTCATTGATGCGCATGGCCAGCTACTGTAACTCAAATTGCTGAAAAAGTAAATGAGGGTTCTGATGAAAGGTGTCAGAACACACAGGGAATCGTTTGTTGCAAAAGGGGCTGACCCCTGTCCACTGCTAAAAGCACCTACAATGGGCATGTGAGCATCCGAACTGGACCATGGAACAATGGTTCTTTTACTTCACAGGTGGCACCAGGATGCACTATGGGAAGAAGGTAAGCTGGCGGAGGCACACTGCAGAAGCAATGTTCTTCTGGGAAACTTTGTGTCCTGCCATTCATGAGGATGTTACTTTGACACATATTACATACATAAGCATTGTTTTAGACCATGTTCACCCTTTCATGGAAACGGACTTCCCTGAAGGCATTGGCCACTTTCAGCAGGATAATGTGCCCTGGCACAAAGCAAACATGGATCAGGAATGGTTTGAGGAATACAGATGAAAACACCCTCAAATACCCTTAAATCTGATGTTTATACATTAATCCTGTTGTCATTTGTGAGAGTTGAAGACAACGCAGAGTGCTATGTGCAATGTGTGTGCGGGGAATACACACATCCCCCATGTGTTCTGTCCGTCAAGGGAGACCTATTTTGGGACCAAGACAAAGGTATACAAGTTTGGGACAAGCTGAAGGAAGCAAAGAGCAACAGCGATAACATCTTCATGTACTGATTATTTTGTAATTAAACAACAACGAACGGTTCTTCCCCTGACTTGGGTATATTATTATTCAGAGAAATCTACCAGAAGCCAACACATTGTACTCCAGCACTTTGGTTTTGAAATCATACAGAGCTGAAACAATAAAACTTGTGTCACTGTCCAAATAATTATGGACTGCTACTGCTATGTATAGCTACTCTTCATTTATTGTAATATTATTTACTAATTGAACTAATGTTCATTGACTTTAAATAATGGACAAAAGCATAAAGAACTGACTCTAACCAAGATGTAATCATACACTACTGCCTTCATCGAGACATGCATTTAAGGGGATTTCATTAACCTCTAGATTATAATTTCCGCAGAGCAGTAAGGCATTGCTACATTTAATTGGTCAGATGGTTTACTGAAATCTATAAATATCTCTGTTAAATGTAACCCTTGTGTTGGGGAAGATTTTGCATCAACATTTGGAGATCTTGGTTCTGATAAGATGTTATTCTATCCCTGCTGGAAACAATAGCCAGACCACCAATTATAATGATACTATGTCTCCTGGTTGGAGTAGAATTGTTAGTGTTAACAATAACAATTGTGGTTTGTTTCTTATTCTATATATGTTCAAATATAACTATGCTACAACAATTGTAATAATTTATCATATTTTGGTCATTCAATCAAACAGAAATCTTCAGTCTGATGAACTACTGAACCACCCTGCCACCTTTTACATCTGAGCTAGCAATGCTCTAAAATGTTTTATATCGTCTCCTCTTGGCCCTTACTTCTTGCTTGTGTGGTCCTATGCTGCAGGGCTCTTGTAATGCTAGAGTAACAGGTTTGAATCCCAGGACTAATATACATTTGCTTTGGATTAAAGCATCTGCTGAATAGCTTACCTTACACCAATGCAATTTTTCTAAGCAAATGTCTGTTTTTCACCAAAGAATTGCTGTTACAAGATAATATTCATGTTGGAAAAAGGTTTGACATGATATGTCTTAATTTGAGCCTTAATAAAAACAAAAAAGGCATATTAAAAACCTTAACTATTGGTTTTGAGCATTTCTGAATGGTCTTGATAGGGACTGGCAAGTTACTGGAAAAGCTTTCTTTGTATATTTCTTCATTAAACATTAAAAAGTTTAGGGCCAATGGGTAGAATACAGGTCATATTAGGTAGGTTTCCATGATCAAGCAGCTGTATGCAAGCATTACATCACCAAGCACACTGTCAATCATCGATGGAGTTGTGTAAAGCATGGCATTACTGGACTCTGCAGCAGTGGAAACGTGTTCTGTGAAGTGACAAATCACGCTTCTCTATCTGGTGACAAGTCTGGGTTTGGCAAATGCCAGGAGTACATTTGCTGCCTGACTGCATTATGCCAACAGTAAAGTTTGGTAGAAGAGGGATAATGCTATGGGGTTTTTCTGAGGTTGGCCTAGGTCTCTTAATTTCACTGAAGGGAAATGTTAAGGCCTCAGCTTACCAAGACATTTTGGAAAATCCTATGCTTCCAACTTTGTTGGAAGAGTTTGGGAAACATCATTTTCTGTTCCAGCATGACAATGCCCCAGGGCACAAAGGTGTGGTGCAACCTAGGCTTCGTTAATTTATGTATTGTCTTTTCTTGACAGGGTGGCTGAGTCGCTGGCTTAAAAAGGGGCACAGTGTCTCCGGAAACCCCCACTTCAGTCCCTAGTTTCTACAATGTTATAGTTGGTGTGCCAGGGGAGGTCTTAGTCACTATTCTTGTGTTGGAGTAGTGTATGAATGTGGGAAATACTCCCTCTGGTGTCCTGTTAAATCATAGGAAAACCTGTGCTCTTGGACCACATTACAGGACTACCTGGCTTGAGCACTCTTAGCAGTCCAAAGTTCACCTGATCCGGCCTGATTTCAGCTGTCACTGCACGCAAGCCACCATTCTAAGGTCCACCCATATGTGCTGATAATTTGGAGTCTGTTTAAGACTCTGGCCGCAGCCCACTTGTGTTTATTGACCCACTGGTTATCCGAACATGCAAACATATCGATGAGGCCTTAAAAGGTAATGTACTCTTATAATCTTCACCCAGCACAACCAAAGAGGTCCGGCCACCAGGCCACTCAATGACCTGCTCATTTCTAGGTTTCATACAAGGTTCTGACCCTACAACGTATTTTACTAAATCTTAGGGATTTCAGGCTGGGTATCTGTACTTAGAGACAAGTGTTGATGTAAAAAGGGCTTCAGAAAATAAATGTAATTGATTGAAATTTGATTGATATTGAATAGAAATGTACAGTATATTAGTATACTGTATAAAGCATATTAGCTGTTTGTTATTTCATATATATATATATATATATGTTAAATTTGAATATGCTTGTGCCATTAGCATTAGCCACATAAGCCAAGTTATTCTTACTCATGTCAAACAGATCTTTCCTGGGGCTGTCTTTGGCTGCTGTGCTCACTGCCCCCTCGGTAGCCATGCTGTCCTGTTTAGCCTGCAGCGCAGCCAGCACCTGGGCGTCAATCTCCTGGGTGTTCACGTACATAGGCACATCCCCCGTTTTTGGTACAGTACTTTTTCCTTCAGGCACACTGTAGTTGTCACATGATCCTAACATGAAAGTCACAGTGAATATAAAAATGTTATACGGGAGAAGGAAAATGGGCAATACAGATACGTAACATTGCGCAAACTAGGAAATCACATAACAACGAGAGACAGAAAGAAAAGAAGATGGTGAATGAAAGACAAAGAAAGAGAGAAGGAAAGAAACAGAGAGAATGAAAGAAAAGATAGAAAGAAGGGACGATGGATGATTAAGATCAACAGTTAAAAGGAACAAACAGACAGAGACGGATCCTTCCTTACCCTGCCGGACCAATATCCCCATAGACCTCCCGTCCTCTGCCCAGCTCTCTCCACAGTGTCTGTCCTGGTAGTAAGTCGCATCATCCCCTGGAGTCTGCTGCTTGACCAACAGACAGGAAGAAAGACATGATAAGCCAGAGTAAAGAAAGACAAAAATTACAAAAATAATTAATTATACAGCTGTTTTATTATCATACTCATTTTTTCAGAGCAATCTATCCAGAACAGAACCCCTCGCAAAGCAGCTGGGCCAGACTCGGTCTCTCCATCCGCCCTGTAGCGCTGTGCTGATCAGCTGTCTCCGGTGTTTACAGACATCTTTAACACCTCACTGGAGACATGCCATGCTTCAAGAGCTCCATAGTTATTCCCGTCCCCAAGGACCACAGGACTTAATGATTACAGACCCATCGCCCTGACCACTGAGATAAAAAAGTAATTTGAGCGCCTTGTGCTGTCCCACCTCAAAGTCATCACAACCCTCTCCTGGACCCCCAGCAGTTTGCCTACAGAGCCAACAGGTTGGTAGACGATGCAGTAAACATGGCCCTCCACTTCATGCCCTCAAGGCTGCGTCCTTTCCCCTATGCTCTTCTCCATGTACACCAACAGCTGCACCTCCATTTTCATTGCATTAACCTTTATTTAACCAGGTGTGTCCCATTGTGATTTCTTTTACAAGAGAGACCTGGTCAAGAATGGAAGCAGCAGTTTCATAAAAAATTTATCACATTCACATGAAAACAACAGAGAAGCTCAAAGTGCAATACATTAAAAGTGCAGAGAAAAACTACAATCCTATTATAAATTAAAACATGAAAACAATTCCATAGTAACAAGGTTCTGTAGTTTAAACAAAATATTCCAAGCAGATAAAGGTGCAGAAAACAGTCATAATCATATTGTCCTGAGACCGTAACCCATAAGTGCCATGTTTGTGGGACCAGAAGACAGAAAGATACCAAGGGAGTCTACCCAGAATAACCTCCAGTTCAATCCGTCAAGCTCCTGAAGTTTGCAGATGACACCACCCTCATTGGGCTCATCTCAGGGGAGGATGAGAACGCCAACAGGTGGGAGATCCAGACCACCTTGTGAATTGGTGCAGACAGAACAATCTGGAGCTCAACGCTCTGAAGACAGTGGAGAAGGTTGCGGATTTAGGATAGAACCCAGCCCCACTCGCCCCCATCACCCTGTGTGAATCCTCAGTCCTCATTGCGGAGTCCTTATGCTTTCTCAGCATCATCATTACCCAGGACCTCAAAACACCAGCTCCATCACCAAAAAGCACAGCAGAGGATGTACTTCTTGCGACAGCTGAAGAAGTTCAAACTGCCAAAGACAATGATGGTGCACTTCTCCACAGCCATCATTGAGTTCATCCTCACCTCCTCCATCACCATCTGGTACGCTGCTGCCACTGCCAAGGACAAGGGCAGACTGCAGCGTATCATTCGTTCGCTGAGAAGGTGATTGGCTGCAATCTGCCATCCCTCAAGGACCTGTACACCACCAGGACACTGAGGCATGCAGGAAAGATTGTGGCTGACTCCTCCCACCATGGACACAAACTGTTTCAGTCACTCCCCTTCCGGCAGCAGGCTACAGTCCATAATGACCAATACCTCACGTCACAAGAACAGTTTCTATCCATCGGCTGCTGGCCTCATCAACAAGGCCAGATGACCCCCGCACTGATACTGACCCCCGCCACCCCCTAAATGAATCTGTTACATTAATGCACTTCTTTGGACTACGGTCTTGCACATTGCACTATATGCAACTTATACTGTAAATGTTTTGCACACTTTCAATTTACTGTGGTATTCTTCTATATATTCCTGTGTTACTTACTTACTTTCCTGTTTACTGTCATCCACTAAGACCCCATAGTCAATTCCTTGTATGGGTAAACTTACTTGACAAAAAAGCTGATTCTGATTATACATGAATACATAAGTTAAGTGCAAAGACATAACCTGATACAGAGAGAATGCAACCAATAGCCAAAAGACTGTTGGTGTCAAGGTAAAATAATAATCTTGTATCAGGCTTGATTTATTTATCATTAATGTCCTATTGTATCACATAGTGTTTGAAATGATATGTGGACTCCTCTAGGTTGCTCTCGATAAGAGCATTTACTAAATGACTAAAACTGAAACCCGGAGGCGGATTGCTGAGCTTGGTGAGACGTGTGATCACTGAGAATGCGAGATATTTAGATACAGGTTGTGTGGTCAAGTGTGTCGAACTCTGTCCTGCAATACCTCATTTTGGCTGCTCTGTCCTTGCCGGGTATCCATGAAGCCTCCGGGGGGGGGCATCTTGCCTGGGATGTTGTTGTAGTAGGGATGCTCAGCTGGCTCCTCCTCCTCCACCATCCACACCGACTCCTCCACATTTAGAACCCTGTCATCACACCGGAGGGACAGAGTTAACATGGCTCCACTCACATGACTCACTTGATATACCCCTCCACCCTTCCTACAATGTGACAGCCCACGCTTGTTTGTGGAGCTCTTGGTGTGTCCTTTCATTTGGTTTAGTGCCTAATGTTCTGCCTTTGTGGAATTGGGTGAAACTGTGTGGTCCTGAAATACATAGACTGTATGTTGCTGAATGGTAAAGCAGTCTATAATGCCCGGCACTTGTATAGGGGATACAATTAGGATTAATGCGGGTTTCATTTGCCAAACCTCACCGGTCATGTGCAGGGGTCATCTTGCTGGAGGGACACTGTAGGTACTGCTGGAAGCGAAGATCGAACGCCTGGCCGATAGTGCTGATCACATCCTGAGCCAGACCATCAGAACACTCCAGAATATGACACGCTAGGAGAAGAGAGGGGGATTTAACAGCCAACAGGACATACGTTTTTTACCAACTAGGTTCAAGCCTACCAATCTCCTGCGCATCACAAACCTTTTGAGCTATGGTCCAGACAAAAAATTATTGAAAGACAAAACCAAACTAAGCAAGCATAATTCACCCTGCTCTGAGTCCCTCAAAAAACAGATACATTCAGTTCTCAAGGATACTGTTTTCTTTAACCTTGCTCCTGTTTCTCCGGAAAAAAACTGATGTTGAAACTCCACTCAGGCAGTTCTACAACGCCTGCTACGTTAATTATAATGGCCTGCTATGTTAATTACGATTACAAAATAGCCCAAACCAGTGTCAAGTATTAAAGGACAGACAACCAACGTACCTCTTCGGTTGACAGGATCTTTCGCTACATACGCAACATAATCAGTTGTGTCCTTGAGAAAGAGAAGAAAACTATCAGCGATCAGTTGGCAAAATCTATAACAGTTTTATTGCAGTCCAGATAATGTTAGATTTGTCAATTTACTGGTTTGATTTGTCTTACTGGATCACTGACTGGATCTCCACCCGAAGCAAAGGAAATGGACTGCATATGATGATTGGCTATGATCTGTAAGAAATTGCATCATTTACAAGACAAACACATACTGATCAGGAAATCAAATACAGTTCAAAAAAGTCCCCTTGAAGAATCCCTTTGAATAATCATTTTGCTCTACGAAGTAACACTCTTTTGGATTTCACATAGACCCCTTTTCACTGAGATTTTATATTTGGAACTACAGAAAAAGCTGATTGCCTGCAGTTTTGTATTTTCCATGACCAGAAGAGAATAAGTAATTCTACCTCTTTTCACATATCCTACACCTTGCTCCTGAAAATGTGGCCCAATGCTCAGAAAAATATTTCTGAACATCCAAGACTTAGCAGAAGAAATAAGAACCCTGAGGCTATTTGAATGAATATTCCCAAAATAAACTATCTATCTATTATGATCAATAGAGACTGGCGGATGCAAAGTTGTCATCTATTTAACAATCTGACAAGTACAGGGTAAGTTTTCGATGGGGTATAAAGAAATATTAAAAGGATGAAAGTGGAGAAGATTTCACATAACAATCAATGACATGACCATTGAAGGTCAATGACAAATGAAAAATCACACTTTGAAAAACTCACTGATGGACTTACTAGCTACTAGTAAGTCCATGTACAGTATAATGTGTTGCATTGGGGATTAATATGGGGTAGGCAATTTTTGCTGCTTGTAGCACACAATGCCCCATGATTTCAGATTATATTTGTAAATGTACAAACCCCTGAGCATTTGGTACAATACGTTCACTGCAGCATTGATGAGTCTTTTAATTAGCACACGCTAATTAACAACAATAATGACATCAAAATAGATTTTCAATATTAGATATGTTCTCTAAATAACTAACTTAAGCTGTAAACATTGGTCAGTGTTCCATTAAGGTTATTAGTCCTTTCTCCTCCCTATGTAACCACATTGTTGCTGTTATGTTTTTAGTTCCAAACCAAAAGCCACAAACCAAAAATAGTAATGACACTGATTTGTTCTAGAACTACAATTATTGTCATTATTCTTGATAGCGAGATAATGTTTTTAAGATTGAAAAGTAATTCTTTAAATCTAAACTGACCTGTTTAGAATCAGGGGTCATCAGATTGAGGCTGCTGGTGGAGATGTTCAAGTTGATGCTCATCCCGGCAAACTGGAGGTTACTTTTCCCCAAGATACTGGACAGGATTTTAGATGGCGGCTGTAGGACAGCAAACAAGTTAGCTGACAAAACAGCATGGTTGATGAGTTAGACACACTGAAGGGTTCTTAAATTCCTTTTAATGTTTTTCAGTCAGGAAAATCTGAAATCTGAATGACATAGTTTCATAAACGGAAAACATGTTTTTTGGTAGTGCGGGTTCCTCTCTCAGTGCAGATACGTAGTATGGATACAAAAAGTAAGACAACCCACAGTAGAAGACAGTCACACGGCCTGGCTCTACAGCCTCTTGATTAGTGATGTTCTGCACTACATGAGTCACTGAGCAAAGCAGAGCAGAGTGCTCACAGTGCATCTACTCCCACACACACACACAGGCACACACCTCCATCTCCCCATTTCTTCCTTTTTCTCTCTAAATCGCTCACTATCTCTTAGAGACACAATTTCTCTCACACACACATTCTCCATCTCTCCATTTATCAACCCTCCATCTTTCCGTCCCTCTGTCTCCATCTCTTCTCCCCTCCTGTAATCCCTGTCCACCTCACAGTCCGTCCACCTACTGTTTCCCTCCCTTTCTCCAAATCTCCCTCGTTCCCTTGCTCTCTCCCTTATTCCCGTCCGAGCCTCTTGGCCTTCCCTCCCCAGCCGGGCCGATGTGAATGCAAGCAAAGCTGGAAAAGATTCACAGGGCTCATGGCTTGGCAGCCCCACTGATCCTAATAAAGTCAATGTTGTCTATAGTTAAGGGGACTACCTTGCTCCCCAGACATGACCTGATGGGAAGAGGGTACCTTTCTCTTCCGGAGTGCTCCTTTGGCTCCAGGAACAGCCTCACACACCAAACTGATGGCCTCTCTGGTGGTAGAGATATAGAGACACACAAGCAAGACAAGTCTTGTTGTTTGCCGTCTTGTTGTGGATATAACATCAACATGTGTATGTATGGATTCTGGAGTTGAACACAAAGCATGGGTAGATACAGAATACTGCCAAAATTATAGTTTTCACAGCATACAACTCACAAATGTGAGCCATGATTCGTAAATACACAGCATACAGTTCACACATGCAAACCGTGAGCCGTAAATACACGGCAGCAAATCCATGATTATAAACAATGATTTGTAAATACATAGCATTGAGCTCACAAAGGCATAGATAGAAATGTTAAAAATAAAATGCACAAACTTAAGTCACTATGCATAAACAAACACTACCTGACTCATATTTCAAAAATAGCATTTGAATAAATGCAACCATATTTGTCAGTCAACATTTTCATGTTAAAATTGTGGAGTGGGTTTTTTGGATAAAGTTGTGTGTGCGTGAATCAGTTTACATATGTGTACAGAATTTTGGCAGTTATGTTACGAGTTTAGGTTGCAACCTAGCAATACTGTATCTGTGCTGTTTGTAGCTAGATAGCTGTCAGCATCCAACATTTACCTTCTACAGCCTGGCCAAAAGTTTTGAGAATGACACAAATATTAATTTTCAGGCAAGTCTGTTGTCTCAGTTGTTATGATGGCAATTTGCATATACTCCACAATGTCATGAAGAGGGATCAGATGAATTGAAATCTATTGCCCCTAAGTCCCTTTTCGCCAAGAAAATGCAGTAAATCCACCAAAAAACGATTCCACTGTATTTCAGCCCTGCCACAAAAGGACCAGCTGACATCATGTCATTGATCCTCTTGTTAACACAGGTGAGAGTGTTGATGAGGACAAGGCTGGAGAGTCATGCTGACTGAGTTAGAATAATGGACTGACAGCTTTAAAAGGGGGGTGGGGCTTGAAATCATTGTTCTTCCTCTGTTAACCATGGTTACCTGCAAGGAAACATGTGGAGTCATCATTGCTTGGCACAAAAATGACTTCACAGGCAAGGATATTGCTGCTAGTAAGATGGCACCTACATCTACCATTGATCAGATCATCAAATAACTTCAAGGAGAGAGGTGAAGAAGGTACCAGGGCACCCAAGAAAGTCCAGCAAGGGCCAGGACCATCTCCTAAAGTTAATTTAGTGAGGGATAGGGGCACCACCAATGCTCGCTTGCTCAGGAATGGCAGCAGACAGGTTTGAGTGTATCTGGAAGCACTGTAAGGAACACTTTAGAAGGATGGCCTGGTGTCAAGAAGGGCAGCAAAGGAGCCACTTATCTCCAGGATAAATGACAGACTGATATTCAGCAAAAGGTACAGAGATTGGAAAAACGCTTGTCTGGAGAAGAAAAGGTAAGCACTACCATCCGTCCTGCATCATGCCAACAGTAAAGCATTCTGAGACCATTCATGTTTGGGGTTGCTTCTCTCTTGACTCACTCACAATTTTGCCTAAGAACACGGCCATGAATAAAGAAACCATCCATGAATAGTTTGGTAAAGAACAATGCCTTTTCCAACATAATGAAGCACCTTGCTATAAGGTAAAAGTGATAACTAAGTGGCCCGGTGTCCATGGCCAGGAAACAATCCAGACCTTAATCCCATTGAGAACTTGTGGTCAATTCTCAAAACTTTTGGCCACGGCTGTCAATAACCTTTT
This sequence comes from Novumbra hubbsi, assembly GCA_016801125.1. NCBI lineage: Eukaryota > Metazoa > Chordata > Actinopteri > Esociformes > Umbridae > Novumbra > Novumbra hubbsi. Next base: position 42,810 of record JACXGK010000023.1, read on the forward strand.
TCAAATATGCAAAACAGCCTATTTTTATTTATTATTTTTTTATGGACACTGTGAAATAGATACATTTAATTTGAAAATGTATGTGACTGACCAGGGAAAAAGTTAATTTTTATTAAATGTAGCTAGTAAGGAACATTGAGTGACATGCTTGCAACTTTGTTGAAACCGAAAACTTGTAATATTTTGTAAATAACTTGATTATTTTAGCTACTCGCCTTATCCACAGATGTAAACTTATAAGGATCAAACCGCATTTCAATGGCTGGAAGAATATTTGATTCTCTATAACAAATCTATTCAATTGAAAATGTTCCGTTTTGACCTTGTTTAGGTTAATAGAGTGAACTTGAGTGACCATTTTATTTATATGATCCTCGAAGATTTCTAAATTGTATGTATTAAAAAAGAAAATCATAGAAAAAAAAAGGAAACTGGTTCAAGCACACAACTTCATTCTCAAAAGCAAACTTGACAATTTTAACACCAAAGTGTTGACTGGCAAATCTAGTTGCATTTATAAAAATGCTATTTTAGAAATATGAATCAGGTAGTGTTTGTTTGTGGATAGAGTTACATTTGTAAGCTTTCAAATACACATTTGTATATATACGAATCATGGTTTACAATCATCGATTCGCTGCTGTGGAGACATTTTGGCAGTATTCTCCATAAGAATGTACGATGCCACAATAAAAGCATAGTAATGTTTAGCTGTAACAGTATTGTAATTCACATGAAGTAGTGGCCATAGAAATAAGTGTAGTTTTGGTCCTCACTGTAATAAGACAGCTTTCTCGATACTAGACCCACATGATAATAATGCACCTGATCATCCAAGAAGCTGTGGTGGTGACAAGACATTTGGGTGGTCTATTTTTAAATATGTGCACTTAATTTTAAAATGCAAAAGTCTATGAATAGCTTTAGAAGACACTTTTCTTCTTATGTCTTGCATAAGAAAAGCATGCTTGTTTGTCAGAAACAAGTACAGTGTGAAAATGGACAACACAAAACCTAATAGACCCCTATTAGTACAAGACATTGAAAAGATATCTTTCCAGTTGAAAATGTGTTTATTATTTGGCTCAGTGGAATGGTTTGAAAAAATAATATACATTTTCTTTTCTTACCTCGTGATTTGCGATCTTGTGTTGAAATCCAGAGATCGCATCGACCGAAGCACTTCGATGCAACCCAGATACTAGAAAGGGGAAAAAATGCATGTCATAAATGTTAAGAAGCATGTCTCCAACAACATTTTGCTCTAAACCAATTTCGCTTTAATTTTGTGGAATATTTTATTAAAGATTAGATGTGTGGTGGGCTATTATAAACAAACCGTGCCTGTAGGGCATAAACTCTGAAATAGCAAGTCTGGGGTGATATATGTTACTTAGTACATTCCAGAAGTAGGACCATAAATCAAGAGATTAAGGCAAGGACACTACGAATTACAGGACATGTTTATTGGCTTTTAGCTGGACACATTGATGCAGACAATGAAGAGGAAAAGTAAACACGAGCTAGCAGAGGCCTGCTGTCAGATCTCCTGGCGCCAGGCTACCCCCTCAACTGTCTTCCTCGTCTGCCTCCGAGGTCACCAGATGACCCCACGGTCAGAGACGCAAGATGCAAGATGCAAGAAGGGACACGCCCACCCAGGAAGCACACTCAGCAATTTCTATGCAATGACTGGGGCGGGAGAGGGCTACATAAACTGTGTCCGATGTGAACGGACTTTAGATCTTCTCGGCTGTACTGTGGAGAACGATCTCCAGATATATCTGTAATAAAGGCATTTACTTTGGAAACATTTGACCATGTGGACATTCTCTGATTCGGACTCGGGGGAAGTAGTTTGAATTCTACACTTCCAGGATATTGGTTGATGGCTCAAACTATGAGAAGTGCCTTAGACATCAGAACAACCCTAAACGGTCTAACAAGCAAACACTATAGGTTGAGAAAGTAAACCAGGACCCATATTCGCAAAGCGGCTTTTGTGAAGGAGTAACGAATGATATTGAAACAGTTTAGCATTTTAGATAATAATAAATCAGGCGTTATGTATATGGAGGTTCCAACCTGACATTAGCACACTTACTCAGTAACTTCATATATTCATATCTCATACAATATGATAAAAACAGATTTTTGATCTGAACTGCAGACTTACTACTTTTAGAACCGTAGAGCTGAAGTGCCCTCAGTAATTGTTGAGACAGTTAAAAATTGTCAGGGCAGGCTTTTTGTCTGTAGGTATAGTGAATTACACTACCTAAGGTGCTAATTTACTCCCACTGAGAAACACCTGCTAGGGCAGTGTCCAATTATTATATGGGGGAGCCCCCCACTTTATGTTATCTCATATATTTATTTATTCATTTATTATTATAGCCACCCTAACTCCCCCTACAGTTCTTGCACTACAGAGACATGACAGGTATTAAAATGCCTGTTTTGTTTCCGATTGCGTTGCTATTGTTTTGTGGAAGGCTTCGTAGCAGGTTTTAGGAAATATTTACGTTTCTGTGGCAAAAAACAATAGCCGCACTGGCCGAAGGGTAGTGAGCCACATTGAATGTTGCAACCTACGTAAACATACTTTCCAGAATCTGACAATGCAAATGGCTGCCCGATCTGAAGTTTGCAAGTAATGCTACCTAGCTACAGGACTGTTTATAGAGTGACAATGAAATGGCACTGACTTCGACCATAGGACGTACTTTGTCAAATGTAAGTGTAACACAGGTCACATAATGAAGAAAACGTTCTGTGGAATCTAAAAGTATAGTTAAGTTAGTTTCAGACAATCAGGATTACACAAGTGTGTAAAGTAATCTGCCCGTTAGCGTTTTGTAGCTCAGCACTTAGGCTTGCTACTATAGAGTCAATGTATTGCTCACTCTCACATATTTCAAGCTGCGTTATTGTCTCATTCAGTCCTTCACCTGCTTGGTGTCGCTCTGTTCTGTTGACCGATTTTGACTGCTTTATGTCAAGCGCAGGGTACACTTTTGAACTTTCAGGAAAGCACTGATAGTCCGACCGGAGGAGAGCTCGGTTTACTAAATCTTCCAGACGGTTGAGCCGTTCCTTGAAACAACTCTCTTTGCTCCTTCAGCAGTACCATTCCTTGATCAAATAACTGTTTGAAGGGCCACTTTGAAAAATGAAACACAATTTACCAAACATAGGACAAAAATAGAACAAAGATAAAACATTAAAAGAAAATAAAAATAAAAATAATTAAAAATAAATAAAATAGAGAAAATAAGAAAGACTTGCAGAAGCAGAAGACTAGCAGGAGAGTTGCACTATGCGACTGACAGGCATGAAAGCAGGAAGAGAATGTGATAGTTGTATCTCATGAATCACTTCTTGTGGTGAAGAAATTGTATGCATATGATTTAAAGATACAATTGTTGGAGTTTACAACAAATGTAATATTTTCTACTTTTCTGCTGTTAGGTAGTAAATCCATTAATTTAATTTAAGTGTTGGCCTGTTCATCCTATGCAGAGGTCAGGTTTTTATATTGGGATTGACACGTTTGATGGCGAGCCTACCCATAAAGACTATGCGGTAGGACAGTTTTGTGTATGAGCTGTAATCAGAATGGTGTATTTTGATCTCTTTTAAGATGTTCAACGACGTGAAGATAAGAGGGGTGCACCCAGGTTGAGAGTTGAGAGGTCAAGAATGTCCAAACCAAACGCTAAAGACGGTGAAGCACCGGACTCCAAAATGTTCAGTTGTTCTGAAGTAGAGGTACTGCTACAGAAAGTGAACAGCAAACAGGCTGTCATATTCAGTAGTGTAAATAAAATTTTAAAAATAATGCATGGGATGCTATTACTCATTCAGTGAACACTATATCTGGAGAATAGCGCACAATTGAGGTAAAAAAAAAAGAATGATCTCAAGTCTGAGGTCCAAACTAAATATTATAAATGATGAAATATAATTTACATTTCAATCTTATATATTATAAAACCGTATAATTGAGGAAAACGCAGTGACTTATTTTTTGACATAAACATGTCAGCACTCAAATGTGCGTAAGTGTGCTCTTGAGTGTGCACAGATTATTTTCTTACCTAAGAACAAATCCCAAATAAGAAAACACTGGTGAATGTCAGAATATTTGTGGAAGCCGTGTAAATGGGTTTTGTTAAGGTAATAATAACAACTTAATGTATTAATTGATCATACCCTGTATAAGTCTTATTCAGTGTTGCATTCAAGAAGACACTTTATAGAGCAAGAGGAATGTTTGGGGTCATAAAGCTAGATAGGAGGACCTGGTCTTTGTTAGTCGATGACACCTGAAGCCCTGTGACCCTTCTGGCGATCTGTTCCTGCTACCACTGTATTGTTCCTAGAACATTGCACTTTTGGCCATGAAAAACCTCCATGGTTGCTTTATCAGTATGTTTCGTGGAATTGTCCTGCTTTGTGGTGCAGTGCTGTCCAATAACTTTTCAGGCATTTGGTTGAATTTGAGCTGAAAATATGTTCCTGAACAGTACAGAATTCATCCCACTGCTGCATCAGCAGTTACATCATCAATATAGACAAGTGAGACCATTTCAGCAGCACTCAAGCTCAAACGATAACACTTGTTCTTGGTATGCAAGTACATTGTTCTCTCCACAGTTTCCTCTTGCACTCCCTCCTGGTTCATTGTTATACTGGTCTCATCTGTCCACTGAAGTCTTCTGAAAATGATATTGACTAAAACAGCCACACTTATCAGTGTTCTTGATCTGTCGGGTAGTTTTTTATGTTTTCATTTATTCTACGGTCATCCACTGTAGAGGTTTTATGTGTTCTCGCAGGTCATTTGCCATTGCTGCTATATTTTTTACTCGGTACTTGGTGCAATGTACCAAACATTTGAGTTTGGCATGCCATATGTTTTGGCTCTGTCTCTGATGTTTATTTATTCTAGTTCATTTGCATTATGGTGGCCAACATCACTTGCATTGATACCTATTTGGTCCTTATGTTGTCAAATACCAGCAACTGACTCCAAAGACAAATTCTAAAATCAAAACTAAACGTTCACAGCTCTATTATCCATGTGCTAATGATGCAAATAACCCACCTGCCTAATAAGAGACAGTTGTGAATCCAATTGTACAATACTTTTGGGAAATCTGAGATTATTTACAAAACATGCTGTTATTTCTAAAAGGTTCAGTTGATATGGATGGAAATATCCTAAAGTGAAAGCTGACAGGATGAACTTCAAGCCCATCGTCATTGTATCAATTCCAAAGTGCTGCAGTACAAAACAACAACATTTGTGTCTCCGTCCAAATACTTAGGAACTGTTCTGGAGTGCACTACTAGGACCCTGACCTATAAGGCTCTGTTTAAAAGCACTGCACAATAGGAAACAGGGTGCTATTTAGGACGCAGAGGCATTGTTTGAAGTCTATGTTGCCTGGCATTGCTGATAAATAATGTACTTTGAATCATTGAGAGAATGAGAGTACACAGTAGTCAGTCTACTTCACAGAGTACAAAAAGAGATATAAGTAGAGAGGGAAAGAAAACCTGTAAAATATTGAATAAAGAAAATATTCGCTAACCAGGGCAAATAGCTACACATGATAGTTACAAATATGACAGACTTACTTTTAACCAGAGGCAGGAAATGTACATTATTATGTGTTTTTCTTATGGAATATGTGGATATGTTTGCAGGGTTTCATTGCTCCATTTTAGTTATGGGAGACCAAGTACAAAACCTTAGAAGCCTTTTAAATTTCTGCAACAACAGCTTGATCAAATTAAGACACAGCATCTATATGTTTGGAATAAGTGACCATATTTCTGAGGCAAGCTGCTGCCTTCTGAACAGGTCTGGTAGAGCAGTGTTGAAATAGACTTATGAGTCTAGAATGTTCACCACAGCAACACGACTATGTTCGGAATAAGTCTATGTAAAAACCCGGGCTGTGTGTCAATGCCAATCACTGTTCTGTTAACCTAATGGAGCATGATGTGTAACTACGACCACATGAGATTAATTAAAAGGCCCAAGAGCAAAATAGCGGCAAGAACTCAATAGACAGACACAGCATAGGCTTTATGTCCTAAATTGCACCCTATCCAATACGTAGAGAATTACTTTTTACCACATCCTGGTCAAAAGTAGTGCAGTATATGAGCCTAGTGTGCCATTTGGAATACTTCCTGGAAAATTGCATGGGGGAGATGAGTGAGACCTATTTCCCTTTTCCCTCTGTGGCCACTTTCAGTGTATTGATTCAACTGGATGTGTGTGTCGGTCAAACCAATGCCGCTTTGCTGCCTATTTGTTCACACCCTGGCAGGAAATAAGTCATTGGACATGAACGTGCCCGATTCAGTTGCGTCCGATTATTTAAAATTACACTTCATGCATTGCTTTCTTGTGGTTTCATTTGAAAAACTGTGGGAAAGTGCACCTCTCAAATCCATTAAAAAGTAGAAATGATCACATAGGGAAAAGTATCACGTTGGCTTCCAGTTAACATAATTTAATAATCAGATTCTGTTGTGGATTCTATGTGTTCCAACCGCACCTTGTACAGGTCCTCATTCATATTTCCTTAGCTAATCGTCATCATTTGTTATTTATCAAATTCATTGACATCATTTGGTTTCATTTTGTGCCAAGCCTTGTTACCAAAATTGTGATGATTTTTTTTTATTTACTTTTGAATGTGTCTGGTGAAATGGTCACAGAAAAGATGAAGTGGACAAGCATTGGTCTTGGTGTCTCATTTTCTTGTACCTGGATCATTAGCTAGAGCAGCAATGATCATTCAAATATACTGAAACAATTCTGTAACCTAACCATAGCAAAATAATTGAAAATGGCACAATATGCTTACACAAGGTATGGGGAAAATTGTTAAGATGATGTTGAATGTCAAAGCTTCCGTTCTGCAGATGCATGCTAGATGGCCTTTTGTTATGGCATCAAAGGCTTTTCCCCTCTCTCTGGTGACCTTCTCAGTTTGTCTAAATTATTTAATGATTATTTTCTTTCGCGTCTTTCTCTTCACGCTCGCTCCCTGCCGTTCTTTCAACAACACAAGGGCACGATGTTGACAAGGATCTCGCGGCTAGGCTACCTAAGGTACATTGTCTCTTTTTCGCAAAACAGCTCACCCATTCAGAGAAATAAAAAAATGAGGGAGAGAGAGCGGACTAGATGAATGGTGAGGGAAGAAAAATGGAAAAGACAGACATATTAGGGAGGGAAAAAATTACGCCAAAACTAACCTTTACAATGTACGTCACTCCGGGTCCAGAGATCTTCTCACTTGAATGCAGCCATCCTCTGGAAAAGGGTTTATTTGCCAGTCCAGTGTTGCTGTTACCTCCACCGCCACCTCCACCAGGCCCCCAGTCCTCTCCTCCATGTCCATGCTGCGCCTCCTTGTCCTCCGGCACCAGCCTGCTGCCCTTTTTCCCCACTGCACTGCTCATGGTGCCTGGCTCCTGCTGGGAGGAGTGGGCACAGGGTTGGTGATGGAGGACGCTGGAGGCTGATCCGCAGGAGGGGCCGTTACCGCCACTGGAGGCTGCCGATGGCCCGCTGGAGCCAGGTGTCGGGGTGCCGCCGCTGCCGGGGCCCCCGCCTGAACCTCCACCACCCTGCAGCTTGGAAACGGCCAGGTCCTTGACGTGGGAGGGGAGACTCTTGATGCCCAGGAGGCTTGAACCTGAGTTGGTGAATTTCAGGTTGGATACCTTGTTTATGAGGGTGCACAGGGTGGTGGCTCCGTCGTCCGAGGGCTCGGCAGCTGGGTTGGGGTGGGTGTGCTCTCCGCCATCGGAAGAAGCCACCGGAGGGGCATACGGGGGCTCGGCTGAAGGAGTGGGGGCTGCCGAGACCTTAGGGTTCATGGAGAGGCCGTGGAGAAGATCATCGACGGACGTCACTGACTCATTCCTGAATCGGTTGTACTTGGTGCGGTGAAGCATGCCCCCTCCTCTGCCTTACAAACGCACTGGCAGATGTGACGCCGCCAAGTAAATTCTCTTCACCTCCTTAAACATAGCAAATGCCTCACAGCAATCATAGCAGGCCCTGCACGATGGTTGACTGCAATTCTCTCTGCTGTTGAGGAGGTAACCGAGCGGCAGAGTTACTGCTGCCGCTGATGTTGAGGCTGAGCTTGTCGTTAGGGAAATCCAACGCTGCAACGATCCAATCCGTTGGTAGAAAAGAACCAGAGAAGTAGAACACAATCCATTGAAAGGGAACATGAAGGACAAGGAGGAAAAAAGGTTCCAGAGGCTTCCAGAATGCTTGGTAGCTTGGTTCCAATGATTCAGAGATCCAGAGAGAGAGAGGAGGGGGGGTGGTAGATACAGCACTGCCTCTCTCCTCTCACTGTTGCCTACCGGCTCACAGCAAAAGCATGACTCACAGATCTGAGGAGACCTTCTCAACAAAAGGCTCACTGAACACTAAAAATCACTTCCGGTTGCGAAAAAAAAAATATATATATATATACTCCCACTTACAGCACACTAGAACCAATCAATTCTAAAATTTCACTGACGGATGTTTCACTTCATATTTTTCCTCTTATTTTGCTTGTCAATTTTATTCATTCCTGCGTTCTACTGTGCGGGGAGAAGGAAGAAGAGAATGAAATACAGCCTGATGATACAAGATAATAAATAGTAATGCGGTCAGACCATCATTCTGCCTCGCTTTTTTCATCATCGGTTAAAAACATACTGCAGAAGGATTAAAACAGGATATCTTCCTGTAAAGGAACTATTAAAGTAATTGATTCTGAATACAGTCTGCTGATGGGGATGGCAAATTAATAGTAAAATAATAAAAAAGTGTGATAGGCATGATGTGGGCAATAGGTCTACTCTAGTTCATGTGTATAGCACATCAGCATAATAGGTTTATGTATTTTAAACAGTATTCCACTGTTTTGTACAACTTGAAGGTTACAAGAACATACTGTTCCATCAGAGGCATATTAAAAAGCCAATGCTAAAGACAAGGAGATCAATACGTATTTTCTATAACGTCATGAAGTTGAAGATATTTGACATTTGATGAAACATGCATGAGATGGAAAAAAAACAGTTACATCGATAAATAATAGCCCCTAATCTTGTATTAAAACAGATAATATTTGCACATCTATGTATTTCAATTTACTATTCACTCATGATTATCTTCCATTGAAAATAACATTGAACATGGTGAATGGGTGTTTTAATTCCTTGGTTTAAAGGAATGAAACAAAGGGTTAGTAAGACAATTTTACACCTCTGTGATAGACGTATATTCTCACAACCTTTCAAAAATAACAATCTGGCTGTCCTAAATTACGTCAGGGAATAATAAATAAACAGAATGAAAACCAAACATATTTTCCACAGACAGCGTAGACAGTGCAGAGCAGAGACACAATACAGTTTTAATCCAAACAGCAAGGCAAGGCCTCTGTGGATCTGTAGTCTTGATCAGCGGCGTACATGAAGTTAAAACCATTCATGTAAAAGGTCCACAGCAGCGACAAACCACAAGCAGAAGACTGACAGTCATTCATAAGCTTACGCTTTTTCTCATTCCGCTGCTGCAGATTTTGCACTGCACTGCAGTCCCTCCCAACATCTCTCTCTCTCTTTCTCTCCCTCTCTCTCTCTCTCTCTCTCTCCTTCCTACCCAGAAAATACAGGGAAAAAATAAATGCACGTTTGCTTTCTCCTCCGAAACAAAAGGCAAAAAAGAAAAGAGGGAATTAAATCATTTCCATTTCTGCTACATCTGAGAGGAAAAAATGTAAGAAAAGATGTATAAAAAGACAAACGATGCAAGAAGGCAAATATTATTTAGTCTTTATGTGAATGACAAAGCTAGGCTGGCATACCAATGTTTCTGTGAATGGAGCTAGGCCTTTCTGTCTCTCTCTCTGCAAGGAAGGCAGTCCCTTGGGATGAAATGGTCTTATCCAATAAGAGGCGAGCTGGATGACTCATTCAGGGGAGGCTTGCAGAATAGTGGAAAAATCCATTCTGAACACAGGTGCCGATTCTTCCGGTTAGTATAACACTACAATAACAGCATATGAAAAATTAGATAGATGATGATTTTGTCATTCATTTTCATATTCATTATGAGAAAATGTATATTAAGAAAGCAAAGAAGGACATTTTATATTGATTCCTTTAAAAAATGCAAACATAACCCCCCTTTTTGAGATAATTTGCCAATGAGGGATATTTTTTTTACTTGTATATGAATGGTGGTGGTCATCTACACATTCAATTAATGTCAGTCGATTACTGCTGCAAAAGTAACACTGTTTCTGTCTGAAGTCCAAACTGTATACCTGTAATCTCTTATGTTAATTGATTATGATTCATCCCCGTATAAGTATTCAGCCATATATTATGTGTATTAAGTCTATTTATATTTTAGCACTAATTGTCCCGTTTTCTAGTGTATGTTCAGTACAATGTGTTGTTTTGTTGCTTTGCATATAGAGTGGAACCTCATTGGCTGAATACCCTTAAGGAATCCATTTGTACATGTTTGGGGGCCAGGGAGCCTATTTGGGAAAGGAAATTCATCAGGGACCCCTTCATAAGTAGAACACAACTCAAGTGTGCTAAAAATAGCTTACAAGGACTTTTACTGTGACGTCTGCAGTGAATGGCTGGATGAACCAAGTCTTAGATCCGGGGAAAAAACATTAAAAGGCCAGCCTCTTGACATCTCAAGACTACGCAGTTTTCAAGCAAATGTACTTAAATTCTACATGTTTTATAATTGGAAGAGAGAACCCTTTGCAGTTTTATAGATTCAATAACATCAAAATAATATTTTGGGGCAATAGCCTACACTATTATTGAGTTTAAAATGGGGGAAATGGTTGGATACTGATACCAATATTATTGTGAAGAGGAGAGCATGAAAAGGGATGAGGCAAACACAACGACAATGACAAAACGACGAGCACACAGCTTTGTGATTTGGTTTAGTTTAAAAGATTTGGTTTAGTTCATAGGATACAGCACCAAATGGTACATGGACAACGAAACAACAATCCATAAACAGGACAGCACAAAGGACACATATATATATATACAGAACAAAAAAGTGATTGGGATCAGGTGCATCCGTGGGTTGCGTTGCTGTCTCCAGCCGCCGGTTAATACAATGGCGAGGAGGTGCGCCAGAGAGGGAGGGGCTTGGCAACGTCATGCGGAGCAGGTGTTACAGTGAGCTTGTTTACTCATGCTCTATCATGCCCAGCTCATGGTAAAGGACATACAGTGCTCTCCAGAATGATTGGCACCCTAGCAGAATATGGCCATAAATACTGTGAACATTGTTTTTTAGCTTGATCTTACAAAAATGAATCAACATGCATCAAACCAAAAACATTTTGTAAACCCATAAATCAACTTCTGAAATACTATAAATTTTGTCACAATTTTACTCTGAGGGCAAAATACACATGCATCCTCTTCCAGACAGGTTCATCATAGATCCTGTCATTTGACATTTTTTGAATGTTGGCTTTTATAGTGGAAGCATGCATCTTTTTGTAGCCATCGGCTGTTTTCCAATCTGTCACCTCATATTGATACCCCACTTTGAAATAGGATGTCAAGGATCACCACTTAGAAGTTTTTTCACAAATTACCTTATACAATTTACACTCAATTAAATATTACATTCATATGAGTTCAGGTCAGATCAAGTTGATAAACCACAATGAAAGTTTTTACAGCCTTGTTAGTTTATATTTAACTATGGTAATGTATATCAATAATGTTACATTGTTTTTAATTTAATTACATTTATGACACATATCGCTTGGCTTGACTGTGTTAATTGTTTTATTGTTATTTTTACAAAACACACGGTTTGCTTTTAGATGTATTTGGTATGTATATTACTTTTTTAGTCCCTCAAGCCTCTATTGTTGGCAACACTTCAGTGCTGGCTGATGAAAGGCACACATTTATTTTCATGCTGGTTGTAATATAGCAAAATGATGATGAAATATACAGGAAACTGGGACACTTTATGCTCATAAGGACCACATTCTCAAATACTGGTTGAAATTGCATTTTAACCAGTGCATCTAATAGGTTGCCAAGTATATGTTACACATCTCCATGTGTTACGTCAGCACCCCCTGTGGGACCTCAGCAGATTTTTGGGAACCCCTAGATCAGGTTCCAAAATTAAGAAAGCAAAATATGAAATTTAAAATGCAAAAACACAAAACTGGTTGAAATATAAGAAAAATCTATCAGTGTTTTTGTGCCATCAAATTGTACACAGAAGCTAGTAACCTACACAACGGTGCTTCCAGTGGAGTAGCTGTCAATCTATACATAATAATTTAAGTGTATGTTGTTTTGCTGTGCTGTTACATAACTGGAATGGATAAGGGTAAACAGAAATACCATTCAAAAAGCTACTGAGAGAGACAGAAGACTTTCCTGTTGACAATAATCCACATAACCCTGACACCTCATCTCCATAATCGTGACTCGAGTGTGTCAAGCCCTCTCTCAGACTGGTTCAGTAGACTGGTTCATTAATGCTGAAGCAACAGGAAGCAGAGGAGAGGAGATTGAGTCTGTGCATGTGTGATGGTGGGAGGTAGATAGGCTGTGGAATATTCCTCTAAGCAATAGGCGCAGAGTTAAAACATCCATAATAACTCACAATGGAGAAATACGCAATACAATTCTGGTGGAATTGATTTAGTAAAATACTGTACAGAACAGATTATAATTGGTTAATGTAAATCAGGACATGATATTTAAAAGGTATTTTACTGAAAGACAAGTATTATTGAAACATAATATTGAGTGCTTTTATAAACACAATTCAATCAGAGGAAGTCATTGTTTGTTTGATAGAGAGTAGTATATTTGGGCTTCTAACTGTCCTCTATTTTTACAGTCTTACAATGACTGTTTAATTTTTATCAGTGTAAAAACAGCCAGTCAGTCAACCCACCCTGAGTCAAATAAATGAGGTAAGTCAGCACAGGATGATCATTCCCTAAAGGCACCTTTACCGTAACCATAGTTTCAAAGACAGCATAGCAACAAGAATGGGGTGAGGGGGCTGGCTAAAGAGATTGACAGCTCAAATGCAGCAAATGCCATGGCTGCCTGTCTGCCGGTGAGTTGTATTTGTGAGGAGAGGGTAGCTCAACTATACACAGGCAGGTACGGGGAGGGCATGCCTGTGAATACACACCATCCAATTGTCACATCGTCAGAGAATAAGCTGTAGTAAGGGGAACCTGAAGGATGGATTTGAGGATTGCTTATTGTTATTATAATGACAGTAATCCGTAACAGATCATTGCTATTGCTATGTAAGTATTGTGAATGTTATTGTGCATAGTTTGACCTATATTTGGATTGACAGTTATTGTACCTTGTATTTACCTCATTATAAGTCTGACTGCTTCAACTTGGTTGTGGCATTCCAACAGTGCCCAGGTGTCTCAATTAGACTAGGTAAATGTGCATCGCACTGTCCAGGGTTGTTGAAAATACATAATACCTACGTATGTAGGAAAAAATTATTTGATCCCCTGCTGATTTTGTACGTTTGCCCACTGACTAAGGAATGATCAGTCTATCATTTTAATGGTAGGTTAATTTGAACAGTGAGAGACAGAATAACAAACAAACAAATCCAGAAAAAAAACAATTTTCAAATAAGTTTAACATTTTATTTGTATTTTACTTTAGTTTTTGATTCCCCATCAATCAGCAAGATTTCTGAAATCTCAGCTTGTTACCTGTATAAAAGACACCTGACACCTCAGCTTGTTACCTCAGAAGGGGTTGACTAGTCTCATTGAACTCTAGTGACTCCTTTGGTAAAGCGAGCACCTACAAGCTCAATCATGGTTGTTGGCCCAGGAAAAGGGCTTTCTTCCCAGCGCTTTTTAGTAGCAGCAAATTCTTCCTGGTTGAGCAGACTACGTGATAACAAAAAAACGCATCTAGATTTTTGTCTCTGTGGAGTTGTTGCAATGGGATGGGAGAAAATAGTGATACATTATTTGGTGCTATTTCACTCCAGTGAATTGCCATGAAAATAAATGTAATGTACCAAAAGTCTATATGATATTGTGGCAATATCACAAACCTGCTGAAAAACATAATAATTAATAACATAAAACAAGCATGAGTTACAGAGGAGGCATTCAGAGGGTTAGATGGATCAGTCAAATAGCCCCATTGTTGTATAAAAACTTTCAAAGTATCAGTATTGTTATTGAGATTCCACAGAAAAATGTATTCTATCGATACCCATAAAAAAAATGTAAAGCAAGATTCTTGTCAACAAAGGCATGTTTATGGCTATCTACTTTACTTACCATCGGGGTTTTTGAATTGGTTCCTCCCCATAAACAAAGAAAAAGACAGCGAATGGTGTCCTGGGGGATCTCCTCCCAGACCTGGATAAGGGCCTCACTGACCTCCTGGACAGTCTGTGGCACTACTTGGTGGCGTTGGATGCACCAATAAATAATGTCCCAGAGGTTCTCAATTGGATTCAGTTCTGGGGAACGTGAGGGCCAGTCAATGGCATCAATGTCTTCGTCTTCCAGGAACTGCCTACACACTCTGGCCACATGAGGCCATGAGGCATTGTCCTCCCCCAGGCAGCATTGGATGCACGAATAAATAACCTCCCAGGTGTTCTCAATCGGATTTAGGTCTGGGGAACGTGAGGGCCAGTCAATGGCATTGCCTTTGTCATCCAGGAACTACCTACACACTCTGGTCAGAAGAAGCATTGTCCTGACGATGGAGGATTTCATCCTGGTACCTAACATCAGTCAGGGTACTGTTGACTAGCACATGGAAGTATGTGCAAACCTCAAAGGATATGCCTCCCAAGACTATCACTGATCCACCATGTTGGAAGATGTAGCAATGACAGCAAAACATTTACCACAGCATTTCCAGACTCATGTCTATCACACATGCTCAGTGTGAACCTGCCTGATCTGTGATGAGAACGGACCTGCCAATTCTGGTGTTCTCTGGCGAATGCCAACCAAGCTTCACTGTGCCGTGCTGTGAGCAAAGGTCCCACTAGAGAACATCTGACCCTCTTGCCATGAATTCTGTTTCTGGTCCTATCCAGTTCTCCTCGTGTTACAGCCCATCTCTTCCATGCTCTTGAGACTGTACTGGGAGACACAGCAAACCTTCTGGCGTCAGCACATATGGATATGCCCAAGGATGGGCAGTATTTATGATACATGTATTTAAAATACGTCAAATAAATAATAGCATTTTGTGGTTTGTATTTGATATTGGTATCTTATTTTAAAATACATGTCCCTTTGCCCATCCTGGGATGTACCATCCTGGTATGTACCATCCTGGAGGAGCTGGACTACCTGTGCAACCTGAATGGGCTGCAGGTATCGCCTCATGCTACCAGTAGTGACCAGGACACCAGCAAAACACAAAACAATAACATAATCAGGAAGGATAATGGGAGAGCAATTGTCTGTGGAAACCTCCAGTTTTTAATCATTGAATCTAAACTATATTTGAAAAAAGATACCTTGGTCTCAATCTGTGTTCCTTGTTGAAATAAAGTATTCATAATAACAATACACATGTCTATGAAGTGCGAGGGCTGCAAGTGCTTAAAGGTATGGCAAAAACGACCAAAAGAAATAAACACAAATTACAATGTTTCTACTAATTTCTTGTAAGTAACTGCACCACATGGTTTCAGCACACAGAACACAATAACCCGTGAGGTGCAGGTGAAAACAAGGAACATAAATAGGCAACATAATTGGTGATAGGATGCAGGTGTGACGATAATGTGCACTGCTGCCATCATTTCCTGTCAGCAGTTAATACACCGGCGACGTGGAGCCCCGGGGAAGGAGAGGGCACGCAGCGCCATGCGGAGCTACTGTCACCAATGCCTTTGTTGACTAAATGCTTTTACAGAATTTAATGGGTTTCTACATCCCGCAACTAAAGTTTAAGCTAATATCTAGCTTTTTTTGTTGTGTCGAAGATAGGTATCAGAGAAGGAAATTTGTGGTATTGCCCATCCTGGATTTCAGTCATACCTAGATGTAATTCTAGTGAGATATTTGTGATAAAAGATGATTATGACAATTATGGATATAATGAGCCAGTTCAATTAGGCATGCGTAACGGCTGTGAGAAAGTGAATGAAAATATTATAACACATGATAACGCGTAAATATATTTGATTATTGGTGTGAATTAAGCTTTTTATTTACTATATACGGGTATTTTACCATGGCCTGGCTTTCTCGAACAACACAGCAATTCAACCAGTGGTGGAGGCTTACATCATAAGTAGTGACCACAGAGTTGCCAAATGGGAAGGTTTTCTGGTAAATATATTGACAGCTGTCACAAAGTGCTTTTACAGACACCCAGCCTAAAACCCCAATGAGCAAGCATCAACAGTTCATGCACAGTGGCTAGGAAAAACTCCCTTGAAGACACCTAGAGATCAACCAGACTCTGAGGGGTGGCCAGTCCCCTTCTGGCTGTGCTGGATGAAGATTATAAAAGTACATAATATAAGCAAGTGAATGTTATTGCATGATCAGAAAACCAAATTGAAGGCTGCGACCCAAAACTGAAATCAGGTCCAAAGCATAACCAGGTGGACAGGACTGGGGCAGTCAGGTGGGTTATGGGCAGTGGCCCCAGGAATCATCCAGTAGCAACGATTGCTAACACAACCAGGAAAATGTCAGGTCACCCCTTCCAGGGGGACATGCAACCCCCAGGCTAAACTGTAGATTATTGCATTGATAAAACTAGGGATTGAGACACTCCTAGACTACATTTGATCATAACATTTGTTGAAGTGATGGGTCTTTAGGAGACACCCAAAGGTTGAGACTAAGTCTGTGTTTCTCAATTTAAAGGTTAGGTCATTACACAGTAGTGGAGCTCTGTGGGGGGAAAAAGTCCTGCCGCCAGCTGTTTGTTTAGAAATTCTAGGGATATTTAGTTCTTGCGATCTTAGAATATGTGTAGGTATGTACAGCCGTGGACAAATGTTTTGAGAATGACACAAATATTAATTTTCACACCTAATTTTTTATCATGGCAATTTGTATATACTCCAAAATGAGTGATCAGATGAATTCCCTCTTTACCATGAAAATGAACTTAATCCCCCCCAAAAAAATTCCACTGCATGTCAGCCTTGCCACAAAAGGACCAGCTGACCTGTCAGTGATCCTCTCGTTAAGAAAGGTGAGAGTGTTGACAAGGAAAAAGCTGGAGATCACTCTGTCATGCTAATTGAGTTAGAATAACAGACTGGAAGTTTTAAAAGAAGGGTGGGGCTTGACATTATTGTTTTTCCTCTATTAACCATGGTTACCTGCAAGGAATTACAAAACATCATGTGTAGTCCATGGCCAGGAAACTCTCCAGACCTTAATCCCATTGAGAACTTGTGGTCAATCTTCAATAGGCGGGTGGGCAAACAAAACCCCCCAAATTCTGACAAACTCCAAACATTGATTATGCAAGAATGGGCTGTCATCAGTCAGGATGTGGCCCAGAAGTTAATTCATAGCATGCCAGGGCGAATTGCAGAGGTAATTCATAGCCTTTGACACTTGTAGCCTTTGAAATGCTTGTAATTATATTTCAGTATACCATAGTAACATCTGACAAATAGATTCAAAAACACTGCAGCAGGAAACTTTGTGTAAACCAATACTTGTGTCATTCTCAAAACTTCGTAGGTTAACAATATGACTTTAAAATCAGCCCTAGCCTTAACAGGAACTGGAGTTATGTGATCAAATGTTTTTGTTCTACATACAATTCCAGCTGTCGGGTTTAGCACTAATAATATTTTATTTATTGTCTCTTCATGAAAACTGGAGAAGAGAATGAATTGTTTTATAAAGAGTCTTTTAGAGTGATTTTTTAAATGTTCATCAACAGAGAGATCAATGTCAAGGTCTCTCATTTTGGAATGGGATCTATTTTATCTATGAGATTAGAGGCAAATCTGTCATGCATTTTCCTTACATCTGATACATACACTTCCATGGTAGGTAATTTTAGGGTGTTTTATCAAAATGTACAATTGTGTGCAACCTATGCAGTGAAAATTAACATTGTGAAATCACCAAGAGGCAGCATATTTAGTGAAAACATTAGAGGTGCCAAGACCGAGCCCTCAGGAACACCAAAACGTACATTTGGTTTGTCACCGGACAGGCCATACACACATTCTAAAAATAGTATCTAAACCAGACAAGAAGGTTTCCGGGTAGCCCTACATGGGTTTACAATCTCTCCAAAAGAATGGAGTGTTTATGTCAGGTCCAAGAGGGGGCTGGCAGGTGTCAGGCAGGAGACCCAAGCGCAGAGCACAAAATAAGGAGACGGAGGAAACAAAAAGGAAACAACAAACAGTCCAGGAAAACATCACCGGACAACGGAGAAGCCGGGCAGGGCTCAAAACACAGTAGAGGGAAACGGAGTAGGCAAACAAAAAAACTATTGGAAATGAACCAAGTCACTACGGACAATTCACAAGAATATTACTTTAATACATTCGGCACTCAAAACGTGTGTAGTAACAGTGTTGATCTGGCACACTAAAAGAGGAAATCCGAGGTTTAAATAGAGCGGTGCTGATGAGGGAATTGCCGGCAGGTGTCAATGGGAGAAAAGGCATGCGTATGTCCGGGGAGATGTCCAGGGTCATTTAGCACTTTCACATGTGCGGTCTCAGTGCTATGATGGGGTCTGAAACTGGACTGGAGACTTTCATTAATAATATTTGTCTTCAGGTGGGGAGTCAGTTGCTGGGATTTTTTTTTTAAATATATTTTAGGAGGAACGGGAGCATTAATTATGGCCGGTAACTGTTTATGTTATCTGGATAAAGATTAGATTTTTTTAGAAGAGGCTTTATGTCTGCCACTTTCAGTTCGGTACACATCCGAAGGATAGGGAGCAATTAATGATGTTCTACATAAGTGGACCAAGCACAGAAAGTAGCTCCTTAAGTAGTTAAGTTGGTATAGGGTCAAGTTGACGTCTGGTGTGTTTAGAGCTCATAACGATTTTAGTGAATCTCGAGTGAATCTCCAATTCCATATGAATATTGAACATATAAAAAAATGATGAGAACTTATTGAGGAACACCAAGTACCATATCAATCCGATGGATTAAGAAGAGTTGATAGGTTCAACCTCTGATAATTTTACAGAAACATGTGCTTTGGACTTTAGATAACTGGAGCCTATGCAATAACTTTATTTTCTTTCACTCTTAAATTAAACAAGCATGTTTACACGGCCCAGCCCAGCTGTCCTCGTGTAATACTTGGCTTCCAAGTATGGGATGTGCTGGACAAAAAAGCCCAATCCATCGAGACCCCACCTCGCAACTTACAGAAGTTAAAGGATCTGCTGCTAACTCTTAGTGTCAGATACTGCAGCATTCAGAGGTCTACTCAAGTCCATGCTTCAACCTGTCAGGGCTGTTTTGGCAGCAAAACACACAATATTAAGCTGGTGGTCATAATGTTATGGCTGATTGGTATATATAAATATAAACAGTTGTGCTCAAAAGTTTGCATCTCCCTTGGAGAATTGGTAAAAAACAAAATATGAAAACATGAGTGAGCAGGCAAAACACATTTCTTATGGGATTCATATTCAACTGTAGATCATAACAGAATGGCACAATCATTAAACAAAACATGGCAAGGAAGAAAAAGATGAAATGGCGCCTGTTCAAAAGTCTGCATACACTTCTTTATACTGTATATTGCCCCCTTTAGCATCAATGGCAGCATGCAGGCTTTTGTAATAGTTTTCTGTGAGGCTCCAAATTATTGCAGGTGGCATAGCTGCCCATTCATCTTGGCAAAATGCCTCCAAGTCAGGCCTCCAAGTCTTTGGGAGTTTTACTTGAACCGCACTATTGGGATCTCCACAGAGTGGCTCGATTATATATTTAAGTCAGGAGACTGTGATGGCCACTCCTGAACCTTCACCTTTTTCTGCTGTAATCACTGGAGGGTCAACTTAGTCTTGTGTTTAGGGTCATTGTCATGCTGGAAAGTCCACGAGAGTCCCATGTGCAGCTTTTGTGCAGAAGAATGCAAATTGTCTGCCAGTTTTTTCTGATAACATGCTGCATTCATCTTGCCATAAAAGTTCACAAGAGGTGTTAGGTGTGTTAAGGTGTTGTCAGGTATCATGTAACTGGGCTTTTTGTGGCATTGGCGCTATAAAAGCATCTTTCTGGCAACTCGACCATGCAGCTAATTTCTGTCCAAGTATCGTCGTATTGTGCTCCTTGAAACAACCACACCGTCTTTTTCCAGCAGCCTGTGTTTCTCCAGAGGATACCTGTGGGTTTTTGTGGCTGAAATCTTTCTTGGTCTGACCTGACCTGACCTTGGCTGGGTATCAAGAGATCCCCAAATTGTCCACTTCTTAATACGTGACTGGCTTTTTCAAGGCTTTGGATATCTTGTATATATTTTTTCACCATTACCTTGTTAGGCAGGTCTTTTGACAGTTCTTTTCTGCTCCCCATGGCTCAGTGTCTAGCCTGCTCAGTGCATCCACGTGAGAACTAACAAACTCAATGACTATTTATACACAGACACTAATTGAAATTTAAAAGGCTGCAAGTGTGGGAAATTAAGGCCACACATTCAATGGTATGTAAATTTTTGATCAGGGTCATTTGGGTGATTTCTGTTATCATTATGATTTAAAAAGGAGCGAAACAACTATGTGATATTACATGGCTTCATATGATCACTATCCTTAACTTAACTTTTGCATGATCAGTCATATTTTCTAAATCTATTCACAACTACACAATGTCTGCCAGGGCATGCAAACATTTGAGCACAACTGTATACAGAGCGGTGGTCAAAAATGTACATACACTTGTGGCAGTATGAGTTTCCAATAATTACTACAATTATTTTCTGTGATGGAATCATTGGAGCACATACTTCATTGTCACATGATCATGTCATGAAATTAGTTTCATGCAGTTTTCTTTTATTATGGGTCTTCTGAAAATGTGGGCAAAGCCCTCCAGAGGGTGGAAAAGTCAGCAGAGGGCATCCTCAGCTGCCATCTCCCTTCCATGCAAGGCATATACCATAGGAAAGCTGTAGGAAAGCATGGAACATTATAAAAGACTACAACCTCCCCAGGCAATATGGTCTGTTCACACTGCTGCTGTCTGGTAGACGTTATCAGGTCAAGCACTTCCAGACTAACAGTCTTTACCCACAGACCATAAGACTTTTCAACCAGCAACAATGATCTGTGATCATAATAATCACATACACACTTAAAATGCTATAGTCACTTTCTATGTACATTCATGTACATTTGCACATTTATATGCATCCATTAATAGGCACTACAACACCTATATTTAGAATATTTAATATTCTATTAATATTGTCCATATTCACATTTCTACATTATTTTAAATATCTTCTAGTAACTATTGTTATGTATATTTTGTATGTTCAGTTATTATTTTTGCTTAATATATTTCTTCATTACATTGAGATGTTGCATGCAATTGTCACTGGTTATGTTAGCCTGCCTTACCTTGTGTCTCCACCCTCACCAGGTGTCTCCCATGTTACTTGATTACTTGTGTATTTATCCTGTGTGTTTCTGTCTCCCTGTTTCCAGTTTATATTGTGTGTTTTCCCAAGCTTTTCGTGCTTCCTTGTGTTGAGTATTCCCAGTACCCCTTTCCAGTAGTCCTGTGTACCGAACCTCTGCCTTCCCCGACCAACGCTTCTGCCACTCGTCCATCTGCTCCTCTACCTATTACTCTTATATACCGAACCCCTGTCTCTCTACTGCTGGATCAGTGCCTGCCGATTTGGATACATTAAAAATCCCTGAACTGTCCTCCTGCCTCCTGCGTTTGCATTTGGGTCCACTCCTGTGTTTCTGACAGCCATGTCTGAATTGTTCAGAATAACGCATGTTATTTGGTGCAATTGACAAATAAAAGATTTTGACTAAATGTTGGTAATTTGCCACTGTATAAAAAACATGTGCATTGTTTTGCAAAAGATTAGCCCTCAATTGCTAAGCTATGCACTTTTTTCAAAGAGGTGGCCGTGGGGTAAGTTGATCCAAGGGATCACTTTGTCCAACCCTTAGATAAGTTTCAGTTATATGAAATAGAACCCCATTCCAAAAAGGCAGCATGGAAAATGCTAATAAAAAGAGGATTGATTTGTAAATGAACTTTGACCTGTGTTGAAACAAAAACCATATAAAGACAAGGCATTTGATGTTTTACCTAATCTACTTCATTGCATTCTGAAGGTAAACGTTTATTTAGAAACTGATGCAGGCCAAACTATCAACAAATGTTGGGACAGGGGCAATGTAGAACTAATAGCAATGAGAAAAGTTCAGATAAAAAGGTGATGGGAAACAGGTGAGGCAATCATAGAATATAAGGAGCCTCTAAAGAACGCCTAGTCCTTCAAAAGCAAGGATGGATCAAGGCTCACCAATCTGCCAACAGATGCATTAGCCAGTAATCCAACACTTTGAGAAAAACCTTGACAAAAGACATGTCTGTAGGATTTTTGCATTTGACCTTCTACAGTGCACAATATAATTCAATTCGGTCAAATCTGAAAGGCTGAATTCTGAATTTGTGTGATCTCCGATCCCTCAGACGTCATTGTCTTCAAAATCGTCATGTGTCTGTAATGGATATCCTGACATGGGCTCTGGAATACTTTGGTAAACCTTTGTCAGTCAACAGCATTCCCGCTGTATTTACAGATGCAAGTTAAAAAACTTGACTATGCAAAGCAGAAGCCACACATCTACACCGTCCAGTAGCGCCGCCAACTTCTCTAGGCTCGGTCTCATCTGAGATTGACAGCTTCACAGTGGAAACATGTTTTGTGGACCAATGAGTCAACAATTTTTTTAACAAAACAGCTGTTGTGTTCTCCAGGCCAAAGAGGAAAAGGACCATCCAAGCTGTCATCAGCGTCAAGTCTAAAAGCTGCCTCTGTCATGGTATGGAGAGGTTTGTGCGCCAAAGCACATTCTGCCCAAATTACCTGTGCATTACATTGCATTTTCCATACTGTCCCAACTTTTTCGAAATTGGGGTTTTACATTGTTCATACCTGACAATATATTGGTTATTTTAATTTTTGTACAAAGGATATCATGCCACAAAGCATGTTTACATTTGTGGCGTGTATCTATCATTGCATAATGCAATGTAGATGTCATGAACTACATAATTTCTAACATATAACACACATTTTATTTAAACGATAGGTTACCCTGGCTGCTTTTACACCATTTGTATCTTGGGCAAAATAGCTGTTAGTATAGTTATATAAGTTTACCTTTTAAATAATTTAAATATGATTTTAAATCTGCAGTTATACAGAAGTATTTGATATGTGACTTTTTATAGTAGCATCATATTTTATTAATTCGTTTTTTTATCATTCACACTATGGTAATTCTCCCTTAGATTGATTAATTACCCTGATTTAACAGAAATATTGGACATTTTTTCATCCCGTAAAAACAAAAATAATCACATCCTTTGAAATCAAAACCCGTTGTCATATGTGTATTCTTGTCATTTCACCTGACAAGGGCACGTCCTGAAATACAGGTAGATTTTGTTGTTTCTGTCTCTTTTCCCCGTATATGGGACAATGTAAGTAACATTTATTTAAATTACCCCACTTCCCTTGACACAACGAACTATTGACAGTGTGCAGATCACTGGAGGGCTATCTATCAAAAGTTGATAATGCATCCCTCTGTGCGTTTGCGTAATCGTAAACCTGCCAGACTTCACGCATTTGCGCGAGACTTTAGGCAGGATTGGGTGCATTTTAGGAAACACATTGGATCACATGCCAAAACTGGGGATGACAGACATTATTTTTAAAGAATCAATATTAAGGTACAATTTATTTGACTAACGGTGGCTAGCTTCCGCTGAAGTCATAATTCATCAACATCGCCCCTTGAGTTTGCCTCTTGCAAAAAGCTGGTACACGAACGTGCATTGAACAAAGAGTTAGTCTCCACGTGCACGGTACCAAGAGTAAACCACGCCCACAAGTGGGTAGAAATGCTGTGCATTTGGTGAGTCCCACTGAAGTTATTGTCATGTGATCCTTTATATCCAATGAGAGGCGTGGTACGGTTTTTCAATATGTTTGAATCCGTTGATTGGCCATGCCAAACGTGTTCGGTAAGAAGTTCGCAGTGGAAACGGTCCTGGAATATTCTCTACCAAATTTAATATAAAGTTACATTTTAGTTCTGTCTAAAATTAGGTTGTTGATAACATGGCACATAAGCAAATCTACTACTCAGACAAATATACCGACGAACACTATGAATACAGGTACTGGAAAGTAATGCTTGCTTCCTGTAGAAGTAATTTGCTAGCGTTGGATAGCTAACTATTGTGTGTGGGGTTTACAGTCAGTATTGTCAATAGCTAGATGGGCAACATAATACGGTTTCTTTTTATATTTTTGTTGTACCCTGAATTTTTACAGTAAACGTAAACGATCACTATTAAATTGGCGTATTAACGTGTTGTTACTTTCACTATGTTGCTGGCTAACTAGCTGCTCTGCAAAATGTAAGTAGCTACTGTACTGTAGTTATTATCTCGGATTCTGTTTCAGGCAGAGTGAATCTTGCCAACTTCCTCGTAACTTCATTGTTCATTTACTAAAGTACGGGTGATGGTATATAAGGCGCCTGATGTATTTTCGGCAACATACAAAACTAACGAGCTAATTGCGAGCACATATATTATATATTGGTATAAATATATATAAATGACATTGGATGTTGTTTAGTGAGCCAATTCTAACAAGCTTTGACTGAAAGTCCTGTGTAACTCAGCACTAGCGCCCACCGAAATGTTCTGTATTCAAGTATTCAGAACTCTATATTCTGTAGTTTATAAAAGAGCTTTCAACCACAGAGATTCAAGACCTTAGAACCCATGATTTTGTGCTTTGTCTCTCATTCTTCCTTGAGGATCATCTTAAGCTGTCAGTTTGGATGGAAAGCATCTGTTAGTTTCAGGTCTCCTGATGTTTAATTAGGATTTGGTTAGGGCACACAAGGACATTCACAGACTTGTGAGTGATGCCACTTGCCTGTGTACTTTAAATTGTTGTCATGCTGAAAGATTACATTTCTCCTGTGTGCTCTAAAACTGTTTTTCTTCAAGGACTCTGTATTTGGCTTCATTCATCTTTCCTCCAATCCCAGTCCCCACCGTAGAGAAGCATTCTCAAATCATGATGATCCCACCACCATGCTTCATTAGTAGAGATCGTATTAGCCAGGAGATGAGCAGGACCAGTTATTCGGCAAACATTGTGCTTGGAATCCAGACCGAATGGTTTGATTTGTTTTTTTGGTCACCAACCTGATCAAATCCCATCTTCTCCAGTTACTTAGTTTGGTCCATCTCTTGAAAAGGTCTTGGAGCGTCAATTTAAAAATGATGGAGCCCATTGGGCTCCTGGGAACTTTCAATGCTTCAGCATTCTTTCTCAGATTTATGCCTCAACACTGTTCTACAAAATGTGGTTCTTGGACATCATAGTTTATTTTCAGCTCTAACATTCACTGAAGTGTGTGACCTTTATATAGACACAACTTTGTCTTTTTTACTCATGTTCAAGTTGTTGATTGTGCCACTCCAATGAAGTTCTAGAGACATCTGCAGGATGATGAAAGGACACTGCGTGTATCTTGGTGTGTTCATTCTTATACATGAGGGGTTTAAAAAATATATATATTTTCAATAAATTGGACCACATTTTTAATGCTGCTCTTGCTTTGACATTATGCGGTAGTGAGCGTGTTTTTCTGTAGACTAATGACAAAAACATTTAATCACAATCATAAATCAAGTTTCAACAGAACAAAATGTGTAGAAAGTGAAGTGGTCTGAATACTTTGGGAAGGCATAGTGGCTAAATGTCAACAAGCTACTTTGGCATATTACGGGCCCCATTAACAAAATCCTGAAAGCTTTCCTACCCGCATCTGTCTTAGTGGTGTGTTGTATTGTTGCATTCAAATGGATATGCCTAGCAGGCTAGCTACAGTCTGAAGTTCAGTTTGCACTGGGTTTAGGGTAGGTATAACCACCAACCCATACTTTTTTTAAGTATTTGCTTTAGAACTTTTGAATATATTAATTACTGCAGTTTATGGTTGTGTACGTGTTTTTTTAACAGGCATGTTGTGTTGCCTCGGGAAATGGCCAAACAAGTCCCAAAATCCCACTTGATGTCTGAGGATGAGTGGAGGCGACTTGGAGTGCAGCAGTCTCTGGGATGGGTGCATTACATGATACATGAACCAGGTTTGTACCCCCAAAAGCTTTGTTTTATGTTATACAGGTTAAGTACATGCATACATACATAAGTCGCTGGTCCTAGAACTGTTTTTGCCATATGGCAAAGTCTATTCTTAAAGTTGTAATGTTTGGCATGACCGTAATTGACAGAGCAGGCAAGACGGGGAATCCGAAGAGTTTATGATTTCTATGCTTATTTGTGAAATCCAATTTTTTTCTTTATTGCAGAGCCTCATATTCTCCTGTTTAGACGACCACTACCAAAGAACTAATTCTACATATTCCTCCCTGCCAACATTCTAATGCAGTATTCAGTGAATACTTGCTTCTGTAAGAGTTATATTGTCTGCTGTGCATGAAGCGGTATTTGTCTCCGCAACCAAGCTCAGTCTGATTGCACAGATGCTATGAACTTACTTTCACTGTGGGATTGTGAAATGTAAAAGGCTGTCCGTTAACTCCACACCTTGCTACTACACTGGTATTACCAAAGTGCCAATGACCTAAAAGGAAATGTCAACATGTTAATGGTTTAGACTTTCAGATCCTAAATGGTCCAGTCTTTTCTGACTGGAACTAAGTTTACAGGCATAATCACATGTATTATCTTTCAATCACTATATTTGTTGTATCATTTCACAATTGCTGCATATACCAACTTTTGTTTGACTGATGATGTATACTGTCAGATTGAAGGTTTCCAGTATAATGTACTTGTTTTAAGTTTTTCAAAGTTGGTGATTTCTATTGACTGTCTATCTGCCCATACAAAAGGCATGAAACGGTAGCCAGCCAGACATCTTTTGGTTTCTAGCTATACGTGTTTATATTTTTGTTCACCACCGCTTCTAAATTGAACCACTTCTAAAACATTGATATGATTGGTCTGTGAATCAAACTTAAAATGCATGTTGACAACTTACCCAATTTTTTGGATCACTTAACCAAATGCTATGAATTGAAATACAAAAGTCTGTCTTGTTTTTTTTTGTCAGGACTTGATGAAAATAAATATATTTTTGAAATGGATTACCTGGTTAAGGCTGTAATTAAAAAATTAAAACAACAACAATAATTATTTGGAGCCACCCCAATATTCAAAATATATTGTCCCTCCAAATATATTGATCTATAAATGAAATTGAAATGAGCTATGGTACGACAGCCAACATGCACTGCCATCCAAAAATAATCATTAGGAAATGTTAACATAATCATCAGCAGTTTTTATTACTACCAATTCTAGTTTTGCGGTTTACTGCAGTATTGCGTGTGGTTAGTTCAAGGGGTGTTGCCGTACCCCAGCAGAAGCCATTGGTTGACTGCAGTATTGCGTATGGTTAGTTCAAGGGGTGTTGCCGTACCCCAGCAGAAGCCATTGGTTGACTGCAGTATTGCGTGTGGTTAGTTCAAGGGGTGTTGCCGTACCCCAGCAGAAGCCATTGGTTGACTGCAGTATTGCGTGTGGTTAGTTCAATGGGTGTTGCCGTACCCCAGCAGAAGCTATTGGTTGACTGCAGTATTGCGTGTGGTTAGTTCAATGGGTGTTGCCGTACCCCAGCAGAAGCCATTGGTTGACTGCAGTATTGCGTGTGGTTGTGTCAAACACTACTGTCTCTATTTTAATAGCCTACTTTCAAATGTATTAAAAAGTGGGAACCTAGAATGTAATGTGTGTTACGTAGGCTATCTTCCTGTCAATTGGGATAGTTATAACATTTTGTGCTGTAACTGGAAATATATTATTTTGATAAAAAGTATAGGTAATTGCATAGAGAGGAAGCAAATGGTTTGCAAGTGCTGATACATCAATAATCACTAATGTTATCTATCATAGCAAATGTACCTGGAAAGTTAATTAGCCACACATTCCATTGGCAACCAATAATGGTGCTCATGTGCGTATTCAACTAACGTTACTGTCTTTTTTTGTTTGATTTGTTAGAAAGCCCACAGGAAGTCTTGAGGAAAGTATCTGTCATGGTGCGCTCGTTTTTATTTATTTCATATATGTATAGTACACTGTATAGCTGTACTTGCTTAAAAAAGGCATTATGTGTGTTTGTTTGATTTAAGTGCAAGTCGTTTTTTTAATCAGCTTTCATTCACAGAGAGTGTCAATCTTGAGCATAAGGACAAGAGGTGAGTCAATGTTAATTGATAATCATAATCATCGCCATTCAGATCAGAAATGGTTATTGATCCGTTCCTGAACATCTTGATAAGAAACACCTCTTGTTTACTGATAATATTTATTTCATGTTACTAAAATAATATTTATTTGATTTATTATACTGATTTCATTTCAAAGAGAGAGAGCATGAGGATGCTAACAGGGCAGGGAGAGTTGACATATAGGTGAACGAGAGAAGGAGCAAATATTGATGACCCATCTACTATCAGCATGTTGGTGTTGTTCTTACAACATCATAATTAATGTAGGCACAGTTGAGGTTAGGCCTAGGCACAGGTACAACTAAAGTTAGGTTGAGGCACAGGTGTCTCTAGGGTTTGGGTTAGGTAACTCATGACGAGTAACCAAACAAGGTCAGTTGCAATGATGGGCCTGGAGTAACATTAATGAAGATGTTGTAGGAAAAACAACAACACACCGATATCAGATTAGGTAAATATTTTGAATTTATAAATATATAAAAAACTTTGGCCTTGGATGCGTTTTGCCATGTAAAGAGGATGTACTATTCAAACACAGAATGAAAAGGTTAAAATAATTGGTAAACTACATCTGTAATGTTCAACAAGTTACTTCATTTCTATACTTTTTCTGTGGACAGGATATGATTTAATTTGGTCAGTTTGTTTATGGCTGGTCTTACTTGTCAGAACCATTATTTACCACTAGATGGACATGTTTTGCTACAATTCCCAGGAAGGATACTTCTGAACGTGTCAACGGATTTCCGGCTCAGATGTTGAGCATAACTAAAATAAAGACAGAAAATGTTCACATTAACAACTTTTTACATCAAATCTTGTGCCGTGGCCATACCAATATAATGCTTGCATGCCTCCATGTTTTGAAGAGGTCAACTGTTACATTTTCTGCACTATTACGTGTCAAGTTTGTCAGTTACAAAGTGAATTGATTATTAATTCTCTCCCAATGGCCTTTATGTTGTCTTCATTTTCATGAGCATTGTGACTGATTGATTCTGTGGGTGCAGTACTCCTATAATTGAGGGTGAAGCATGCCATGGCTGCAGGCAATGCCAGCATGGAGTATTAGAGTCTTTAGAGTTCATATCTGGAACACCCCAAATGGCTGTGTCATAATGCTGGGTCCCAGAAGAACCATTTAATATGATCTGGCTTTTGAACAGTGGAAAATATTTGTTAAGAGTTCAACTCTATAGAGACTGCCATTAGAATATAATAAGTTATCCTGTATGACTCACAAAAAGCGGTGCTTGTAACAGTAGGGTTGTTGATTCCATTCCCGTGTGTGGCCAGTCCAAGAAAGTATTGAAAGGTATGCACTCACTACTGTATCAACAGCTGGTGTTTCGGCTACATAATGTAAATGTCATCAATCATTATGCTCCCTCATACACAATATGTACTGATTCGGTATTGATCACCTGACAATGGGTAGTAGTAGCATGTCACACAGTAAAAATGTCTCTGCCCTTATTCACACTCCATTAGCATGCAGAGACAATAAATACATTATTCAACTCCTCTTCAATTAGAAAAATAAAATCACTTGTTACTTTTAATTGAATGGTCAATATAGGGATCTATTCTTGTGTTTTAAACCTTTGTAAGACATAATAATGTATTAATCAAAGGAAAAGGATAGACTTTGTTCTGTACATCACAACTGCTTTCAGTGTCTCCCTGGCTTATCTTTGTCTACACTGCAGCAGGGATATACTAAGAAGTGTCTCTATATATAGCCTAGCACACTGGCATATCTGAAGTGTGTTGCTCAGGCATACTTACTTAATGTAGTTCATCTAAACCTCGTCAGCTAATTGTCCACCACAGTGATATTGGGGAGAGTCGATTTAGTTTAAACTCGAATGATGTGTCTTGTCACAGAGATCAGGCTTTTGGATGACACTGATTGGCCCAGTGGGATGGTGCATTATTTGTCACAGACAGTTTGTTGCAGTTAAAGTAACTTTTCTGTAATTGTACACATTTTGCTGCAAGGGGCTGGGAATATTTTTAGTAGTTCTAAAGCAAAATAGTGGCAATTCTACACATTCTGCTGTCATGCTATCCGAAGGCCCACAACCTCAAATTATTTTGGGTTGGGGACCCCTCAGAGGCTGGAGGCTCCAGGCATGTACTTTGCGTGCCTCTTCGGTAATCTGACCCTGTGCACAGAGAAATGTAGATGCAACACAGAAAGGTTGTAAAATGCACATCTCTCTAATTGGTTATAAATCAGTAGTTTCCTTAATGTGTTTGGTGACTGTTTCCAACAAACATTCCATAGTCCCCTGTTCTCTCTTAACTAACACATGGCGCATGGTGAATGAAGAGAACCACAGCTGCTTTTTATGATAATTTCAGGGCTGCTCTTACAGAACTAGTATACTAACACAGGGATTTAATTTACTGTAAGCATTGAGTATAGCAGGTTATGATGGGACTGGGATACATAACCTCTTTCTCAAAGATAATGTCTGGGGTTGTGTCTTAGATTTCTAGATATCATCTAAACACGAGATGTCCTTGTGTTGAAGATAAGGTAAAAAAGAGGATGTGACATTCCAGCATAGAAGTATGGAGTCAGATGTATGCAGTATATTTCCATGAAGATAGTCAGATGTATGCAGTATATTTCCATAAAGATATACAGTGTAGTAATTAAGTGAGGAGATATACAGAGACCCACGTTTGGTTATTGTTCTGATTTAATATTATATACAGCAATAATGTGGTTAGATTACAGACTGGGAAATTGGCTTTGAGGTTTTTGTATGAATTAGTGCACAAGAGAGCTGTAAATGTCTGGCATGGCTAACATAATGTGTTATGTTTTGGGTATGTATGGCTGCCAATGAAACTGGCTCACTTTTCTTGGATGATGCAACTGTTGCCGGCTGCAGTAGAATTAATTCTGAAGTGTGCAGAAAGAAGATATTGTCAATCAAATGCATCAAAACTCAGCACTTCACCCTGCATCAGGACAATAACCACAAACATACTGCTGAATTGTCTTGAAGGGCCATGTCACATACCTGATCTGAATCCATCAGAAATCTTCCAAACCAAACAATCTGAGAATAGCATTCCACTGCTCACTATTATTTTTTGGAGGGAAAGCAAGGGAATTTTATGGAACTTGTGACGTGGAAATATCCTCATGCATTTTTGGCCTGTTATAATACTGTGTTTAATAGTACTTCATCTACGAACACATTTCACTAAGAGTTCAGAAGCTTCATGGCTGAAAGATTTGATTGTACTATTTAGCCTTAGCCAACACTTGAAGCAGTCTGTTGTAGAGTCCCCAGCGTTATGACCTCATTTGTCTCCCCCCCATCTACTACACAATAACACAAGGCAGGGTTTGTCTGTCTTTACTACAGTTTTTTTTGATTCCCTACTTCACCAGAGGAAATGTTGCATAACCTTTGACCCATAACACTGGCCTTTTCAACTCCTTCATTTATACATGTTTAATTGGTAGTAGCTTTGTTTGAGCAAAAAATGGGGAAGACAGCATTAGAGATTCTATTCTTTTGAAAATTGAGTGTGCTAAAACGTTGCAAATACTCTAGATTAATGGATTAATTCTGGTTGAATAAAAAAAAGTAAAGTGCACCTTCAGATTTGTTTAAAACTGAATAAATAAGTATTTCTACTAACCATATATGATATAAGACAATTCTCTACTTCCTCTCCAGCTACCGCAGCATCACTGCCCTGAGGGACACTACCTTGCTTGTTTGCATACGGGTTTCTCCTCCCTTTCCCACCCCCTATCTCGACTGATACCACTAGAAAAGGATTTTTGAATTCCAGACGCGAGCAGCAACAAACACAGCCGCCATGCTGCGAGTCAGAGCGACTAACTTGTCACGCTTTTGCAACAAGGTTCTTTTCTTTTAATTATCCAGACAAAGAGGATATTTTTTTTTTCGAAAAATGTAAGTTGCAGATGGATTGAACGTTCTGATCAATGCACCATGTCGTTTTTATTGAGGATTAGTTGTATTGGGAATTTGTTGCTGGTTGTTGCATATGGGTCTCCGTTTGCGGTCATGCATGTACTTTCACCCAAGATTGGAGCTTCGGGTTCTTCCTGCACTTGTTATATTGTGATATTTTACAACAGGTTGTTGTTTTTGTGCTGAATTTGCCAATTGTCCTTTGTTAAAGCCTGTGATAGTTACATTTTAGCATAATAAAAGGTGTTGTAAATCGATGTTACCGTTTACAGGGTTGCTAGTTAGTTGATTTGCTTTTTATCAGTCCTAATTCATTTACATGTTGTCTACTGCGTATTTCGTGGAAAGCTGTTTCTCTGATACATTTAAACAAGTACTAAAACAATTGTAGAGTCTCTTAAATATACACATTAAACAGCGCTTCAGGACATCTTAAAGGTTAACGTAAACTCGTTTCTGTGAAAGTATAGTGGTATTAATAGCCGACAGATTTAAAGATTCCCACTGCATGTTTTAATGTCAGCCTGTTTTTCCAGGGTAATTCGGGGATTATTAGCCACGCATGCATACATTAAGTGCGCACCTTTGTTTTAACAACAAAATAACTTCATTGTGATTGAAGGTGATGAAGAATAGAGGTTACATGGGTTGAAGCAAAGAGCGTGCCCGCTTGTTGAAGTACTCTGTGGATAAGGCACTGGCGTACCTTAGTAGTTTTGGATAGGCCTTTAACAGTATGGTCAAAAGCATATAGTGGGACCCAGTGTTTATTAGTCGTTCACATTTTCTCATCAGTTTAGCATATTACAAGTCTGTTTTCCACTGCCATCCACATGATGCCACACTTGAGATGGTGGGTATAAGGACATCGCTTTGCCAGTACATGTTCAAGGACGTGCATAGGAACTGAGGTTATTTGGTCTTACACGTTACAATTCTTACCAAGTTGGTTTATCTTAAACATGAAACTGGTGCCTCTGGAGCCGTTTAAAGGGTTATCCAGTTGCCTGTATAATAATAGTTGTAACTTGTTTTTAATGTGTTTATTAGTACTTGTTTTTGTATGTATCTTTTGTGATTGTTTAAATAGTTTTGTATTTGTCTTTTTATAATGATTACTATGCTCAATTGTAAATGAAAATCTCAGTGGACTCCCTGTCTAAATGATTGTTGGTGCTAGTTTTGCTTCAGTGTCTAATTGTCTTTGAACTTATGGCTCCTGCAGGCTCACACAAATCATAGATTTCATAATGATAGTCATTTTTTTTCAGTAGACCTTTTGGAAGATATGAAGGAAAGCTCACCATGAAGAGATTTGTGGATTTACCTCTCGGCTAACAGAGGACAATAAAGAAATAGTGAAGGTTTTGACTATTATTTTCCTGTTATTAAGTCCAAATGTGAAGCCTGTGAAGATATTAATAGTGAATATCATAGGTCACTGCTCATAGGTCTGCTCAAGCCTAGTTGCAAAGAATGTGTAATAAGACATTGGATGTGGCCTTCGGTGGGGATCAGCTGTGTGGATCACCTAGTCATCATCAGTTCTAGCTGGTCTAGCTAGATGTTTGGTTAGGTTCCATTCCTGTGTTGGGTCATATGAGGAAAGGCAGCCACCAGGGCCTTGTCAGTATCATTGTGGCACTGGCATGTCACTTGTCTCTGGTGCTGCATCATAGGAGGACAGTGTGTCCATTTGCAGTTTTACCAGCAGCAATGTAGAAGATGATCATTAAGCAGCAAAATAGGCTGTAATCCTGGATTTTCCTTTTTGAGAGATATGTTCATAACATTTTTCATTTATGCCACTGAATTCCTAAGAACCCATTTCAGTTTATAGGTTAGGGAAACCCACCAAAGCTAGCAATTCAAAACTTTTATTTGGGCGAGGTCGGAATGGTTGCAGTACATTTATTTGTTCCCTCGATTATCAATAATATTACTGATGACTAATGATTCATAAGTCATAATGAAATGCCCTTTGAACCCAACTAAACAAAATGGGATTCTGTTTATCATCAGGCACAGTAGAACAAACCGTAGGGCTGTGTTGGCTCCTATCTAGTATATTCAGAGCTTGTCTATGGAGCACCAGGTACTCTGAGGAAGATGCGTGTTTCTCACTAGCCTTTCTCTCAATGCCTTAATCAGAATACATCATTGTGGCTGTTTTCAAGTCTCACGCCTAGAGAACCCAATTAAAATGCTTAGAAGGCAAATTATCTTAAGACTGCATAGTCATGATTCTTTTAATCATTGGCCAATTAACAATGGACGAACATTATTGCACAAGTTGTTGGTATTTTGTTTACCGTGACTCAATTAAGGTTTTATCAGACTGTTTTAACAGACTTAAGATAAGGCAAGTTTTCTTTCCTGCAGATTGTGCTGGTTTGGTCAGTGTAACTCTTCTATTGCTCATTTTGGAATATCTGTTTCTCTTGATGTCAAGGTTCAGTGTACAAGTTCATTGGAAGCCCATGACTCAACTACAAGATTGGATTAAATTATGTTGGCAGGTAATCTATTAAAGCAGTATTTTGGGACTTTTCCTCCTTTAATGATTTGCAACAGGTTTTCATCATTCAAGAGGATCTTTGTTCCCACTTGTGGTAAATATAGATTTTGTTTTGCTAGTCATGAGTTTTGTACTGCTGGACCAGACTACTTCAAGTACCATTTGTGTGCCCATTCACCTCAAAGGTGGTTTGTGAAGGGCTGCATGTATATGAACTTGAAACACAGGGTTTTCTGTGCCACTTACCACTGAGCCCAATTGTGTTGTTAGTTCCTAAGGCTGGTATGTGTTCTGCAGATCCCGATCACTGGGAGTTTTGGACCAGATTTCTGAGTTTTGATTGGAACTATTTACTGCTACCAATATCTGCCAATATTTTCTGTTATTGCAGGTGAAATGAAAAATATAAATTTCTCTGCATGGGTTGTGCCTACAAAGATGCAAATTTCTATTGTTCCATTCTGGGTTACTTTTTCCATACAGTGAAGTATATTGAATTATAAAAAATAACATATTAAAGTAAAAATTCAATATTTACCACTGGTTACGTGACAATAACCTCCAATCTCTGTTTAGCTTTACAGTCATTTGTACGGCCACTTAAGTAGGCTGTATTATAGGAAGCACAGCTTTTTAGCCTTGACACCTGACTGCTCAAAAGGTATTCTGGAATTGTATCAGATCATGACAGATTAATCAGATCAATGAGGCAATCTTAGAGATGCATTAGAAGTGTTCCTACTTTGTTTACCTAACAGGCCTTTTTTAATAATAGGCAAATCATTGAGCCAAATGAATGGATCTTTTCACCAATGTTATTTGGTTGTCAACGTTGTCTTAAAAGAGACTTGTTTGCCAACAATTCGTTACTACACGTAACACTTTTGAAAACCTGCGTATTGACTTGAATGTTGCGCTTTCTTCACTATTCATACTTTTTTTCAGTAGGCAAATCATGGAGTTAATTAAAAAATGTTCAACAGAAAGAGACAATTGTTGTCGCTCCCCCGTTCGCTACTGCAATCGTAGCATCTACTAATCATGGTTCTAATGCTTTATTCGCTCACTGCTGCCTTGCGTTAGCCAACTCGTCAAAAACGACATGACACATCAACCATGTATTATGAAGTTACGTTTTTATAAACTGTAGGAATGTTGCCAAATAAGTCTTGTAATGATCATTTAAAAGGGAAGTCACATTTCTGTCGCTGTAGCACAAACTGTACAGTAGTTGCCACTGAGTTTGGCCATAGCATCAGTTTTCAGACAGCACGTAGCATCCAGTCTTTGTCCAAACAACTCGGAAGCAAAACACCTTTTTATGCCACATTAAATATGTTACAGTTTGTGCATATTGTGCGACCTTTTTACAGCAGAAAGCATCGATTTAAACTCACCTTTGAAGCAGTTTGTTGTCTTCCCTCCCACTGTTGTTATGTTGTGGATGATGTCCCCTATAACTGCACAAAGTTATATCCCATGAAAAAAGCGCTCTTCAAAACAAATAAGAAACTGCAATAAAAAATATTTTGGTAAACTGCTAATATCGATTGATAAAATTGATCTACCAATGTATCGATAGTCTTCGATATAAAAACAAAGGAAACTTAGTTGCAAGGTCTTGCTGCAGTATGCCATGGCCTTAAAGATATGTTCCATCAGAAACATATTGAAGCTCCTTAAAAAAATGCTATAGACGACTTCAGTTGTGCACAGGTTTTGCCCCTGACTCCCCACGGGTTTTGCCCCAGACTCCCCACGGGTTTTGCCCCAGACTCCTTACGGGTTTTGCCCCTGACTCCCCACGGGTTTTGCCCCTGACTCCCCACGGGTTTTGCCCCTGACTCCCCACGGGTTTTGCCCCTGACTCCCCACGGGTATTGCCCCTGACTCCCCACGGGTATTGCCCCTGACATCTTTGTCTTTTTTTAATAAACAAAAATAATCAACCATACCGCTCAGGAATTACATTCATATACAACTAATTTGTACCCGCAATTTGGTTCTGAACAAAACTGGTGCGTTCATGCTCACTACCATTTCCCCAGTGCTATTGGTTGTCAATGACTCACTATTACGTTGTTCTTTAAAGGTCCTTAACGTGATTGATTGAATATACTAAAAAACCTCCTTGTAAATAACGTTTGCGGTTAGGATCAAGGGTAAAGTTGCAAAAACAGAAACAACACAATTATTCATATATTTAATTAAAAATTAAAAAGTTGAGACAGTAGCATATTTACAGCTGCTTTGCATCACCTTCTCTTTTGACAACACTGCAAGCATTTGGGAACTGAGGAGACGGTATTTTTGTTCCACATAAATTGTGTCTTCTAAGATGTGCAAGTCACCTCTGCTATGTGCACTAATGCACCCCCACACCATTATGGATGTTGGCTTTTGAACTGTGCGCTGATCACATGGTGCCTCACCTCTTTAGTCTGGACGATGCAACGTCCATTAATCATTTTGACCACAGGACAGTTTTGTGCTTTGCCTCAATCCATCTTAAATGAGCTCTGGCCCAGAAAAGGTGGTGGCAGATCTGTATTTTTTTCGTATTTGTTTCTTCTTTGCATGGTAGAGCTGCGTGTGTCATACTGTGATCCCAGACAATCGTTTTTGGAAGTCTTCCTGAGCCCCTGCAATAATTTTCACCAAACAATTGTGTTGGTTTTTAATGTGCCATCTGAGGGCCCAAAGATCACAGGCATCCAGTATTAGTTTTCAGCCTTGTTCCTTGCATACTGAGATTTCTCTGGATTTGCTGAATTTATTCGCTGCAAAACATTATTCTTAAACGTTTGCACAATCAGCCCGTGCAGTCTTTAAAAAGAGGGGTGAACCCCTCCCCATCCTCATTTCTGACAGACCCATACTTTCTGGAATTATCTTTTAATTCCCAATCATGTTACTGACCTTTTGCCTGTTGACCTAATTAGCTTCTGTGATATTCTACCAGGTTTATTTCTTTTAGCATTACACCGTTTTCCAGTTTTTTTTGCCTTTGTCCCAACTTTTTAGATTCTAGTAGCTGAAATCAAAGTTTACATGTTTTTATCAAGAAGAAATGTAAAAAATGTTATTGAAAAAAGTTGTTATTATTATTATATAAAAATTATTTGCCCACCAATGCGTTGTGTTTTTATTTACTTAGCATCCCAACTTTTATATACACCAAAGTTTAGGAAGTTGTAGCCCTTGGACATCCATAACTGCCTAATGACAAATTGCTAAAAGTAAAATGTTACATGGATTTTATAAGCTTATCGGTAGAGACATTTAACATAATTAATTAAATAATTAGACTGTGCCTAATGGCTTTGGTCATTACTTTAAAGTCTACCAGTTAGATGGACTGCTTCAGCTCAGTAATGCCCTTGAACTTTGTCAACTGATCCAATGGTTCTTTATGCCATTTTAATGATCTCAGATCCCCATGGGTATCTAGATAATATGCAACCTACTCTAGCTGATTTTCAGGGGTAAAGTGTTTTCATTGGCTTGTGATGGTAGTTGGTAGTAGTGTGATGGTGGATCTGACTTGCAACCTGCCCCTCTTTTGCCACACCCTAGACTTGAATAATTTCTTATTGGCACAGAAACATTAGCAGCATCTGCTCTTAGTGATAGGTACAATACCAGTATTGTACGAACCTTTAGAGATTGATGTGTTAAGTGTTTTGTTTGAAATGACATGCTTGTATTGAATACTGAGATGCATTTCCTTTACAGCTGTTTTATAATGTGTGGTTCCTCTGTTCAGTTGCTTTCTTACAATGCAAACTCTGAGGTTCAAACGAGTATTTCAACTCCGTAGCTCAATTCTAATCACGCTGCTATTGACTTGTCCAAAGGGAATTGCATGTTTTGGCGACTTTCAAGAATATTGCAATGAAATCGTCTGAGTGCCTTCAATGCATGTGACCTGACTTGCCGTGTCCATGAAGCACGAGTTAGAATATGCCCTCTTTATACAAGAATAATTCAAGCAGAGAAAAGGCGAAGAACTTATTCGTTTCAATTTCGCCTATAGGTACCATCCAGGGTGGATCAAACAGAAATATCCTGCTGCCTGACATTTAGTTGATGTGCAGTATCCTACATCAGTGTGATTCCGCTTGATGCACATGCAAGAATAAAGCCTGTTGTCAGTTGTTATGCACAGAAAAGCCTTTAGAATAAATGTTGTTGGCCTGGCAACTTCTGCTCTTTAAAATAAATAACAGAATTGATGGAAAGAACCCAATCTCCAACAGGTGGGAGCCAAGAGGACAGATATTACTGAGGGTAGAGAGTAGAAACAGAAAACTCAGTGAGGCAGTCTTATTAACAGCTTAGAGTGTTTTGAAAAGGAGGGGCTTGTGTAGGGAGATACAGGGTGGGGTTTCCAGTATGGCTAAAAAGTAATAGCTTCCGTATACACAGGGTTAGGGACTAATGGAAAAAAACAATGACTGTCATGTAACTGATTAACTGCAAAAACATTGTAATCAGGTTATCGGTACCTGTTTGGAATAACTAGATTACTCCCTGGATTACTTTTAAATTCCAGGAACCTTTTTGAGTGTGCACAGCATAATTAAATTGTGTGTTTAATCAGAATGTGCACCCTTTATTGTGGACCAATGATCTGCATTGCTACACAAATGAGATGAGCTAATTGTGTGGAAATATGGTGTTGTTTGCCATGATCGTATAGGGGGTACACAATGTTTGCTGCTTTAATCTCCAAGAATTTATGTTATTCATTAATCGGAATGACAGGGTGGATAATATGTATATTATATTATTTATGTAGTATACTGCAGTGCAAGGAAATTGGTTATAAACATACCTATCCACTTTGGGTAAAATGCAACACCCATTCATCGCCAGCTATGGAAACCTTTAAAACAGACTTATCCTGGATCAGATGTTGTTCATTGGGTTGTTTTGTGTCTTCTAATGCCTCTTACATGGGTATCAAACTCTACCCCTGGCGTTGCAGGCAACATGATCTGACCTCAAAACAATAGTGGACCCTGTTTTGAAAGTAACCTACCCAATCACAGTGCCTTCTCTCACTGGGATGCCCTCTGCTCTTTGCTGGTGATATTTGTTAAAGGCTCTTATTTTAAGTGGTATATCTCACTGAGCTGACTTGCTGGGGGAATTGAGTAAAAAAAAAAAAGGTATTTCCAAAACCGTAATTTCTTAAGGTTTTGCAACGTTTTATTCAAATCCCAACCAACATCTCCCCCCTAGGATGGAAACCACCCGTAGCCAGCCCTATGTCTCAATCTGGCAACATTAGAGTGTCTCATGCAAAAAAAACTGCTGAAAAAGGGCTGCTGGAATATTGATCCCCATTCTTCCTACCTAAGTAGTGCAATCGTCTCCCATTCGACAATAGACACTCGGAGGAACCCCGAACCGCTCCTCCCCCGTATCCTTTCCAGAGGCGAACAGGATTTTGCCAACATAGCTCCCTAGTGCTCGTTGCTTGACCGTCTTGACGGGGAAGACAGGCAGGTCCAGTAGCTCCTATTGTCTCACCCGGCTGCCACAGAGACAAGGCTGCTCTGCTTATCAGGCATCCGAGGGGGTTGAGCGGTGCCGTGATGTAACATTGTCTCCCCCCTCCCCTTTCTTTTGCGTTTTTGGACAGACTGGGTTTAATAATTTATTTCTGCTGAAGAGAGCAAGAGGGCTGGATGGAAACAGGCGACTGACTAAAGCCTACCTCTGCTGGATGCTTTTGATGTTTGGTTTTTTTCTCTTAAAGGTCTGCGGTTATGATCACACCTTGGTAGCCTGCCTGGTAGGGGCTTGTGGAGATTGTGAAGAGTGGAGCTACCACCACCTCCCACTCCCCCCCATCTTGTGGATCTTCTGAGTGGGCTACAGATTTTGGTAAGAGTCTAATCGTAAAATCAACCAAGACTTTTAAAAGATACCAGAGCAGATTAAAATTATCAGAATATTTATTTGAAAGGGGAGTACTGGTTTTCCCCATTTACAAAATACATATATATATCTCCTCTTTCTGTCGAGTTGTTGAATTATTCAGTGTTTCTCTGTATAGTGAAATCTCAGAGTGAAACTGAGGCACTGTAAGAGGCACTATAAACCATTTGTGACATGATTTTCCACTTGAACCTAGTATCCCTCAGATAGGAATTGCATGATGGTGGCAGTATTTAAAAAAAGAATAATAATTTGGTAATTATTACATGGTGACCATTTATATTTAGAAATGCTTATGCCAATGTTTGGAGCATGCATATTTTATACAGACATTTTAATTGGTGCGAAATCTGAGCAGTGAGTTTGCTTGAGACATAAATCTGCCTTTTGGGCTTGTCGGCTAAGCCATTTCTTAACTAGCTAGATAAGCTTTTGCAAGTGCATTAACTTTTAACTTTGTTGCTTTGAATGTATAGTCATGACTACCGAAGCACTGGCTTAACTAGTAAACATTGTATTTAACTATGTTAATATATTCTGTGCATGAATGAAAAGTATTATCAGTTTTATGTTAACATTTGTAGTTTGCATGTTTTTTTTTTAAACATTAATATAATGTCATTATCCTAGTGACGCACGGCTTCAAAGACTGCCTCGTAATTTAGGGTATCGTTCATTGGCTTAGTGGCATGGATTTGCTTGGCAATTGATCATATTTTGCTTTGTTTGGTGAACTTTCTATTAGAGGCAAACAAAATACTTGCGTCATTCCTTTTCACTTCAATACCCTATTGTCTGAGCATTAATTGGATTGTGTTATTTATAAAAACCTTAGCAATTTTATTCATCGTTGTCCTTCAAGTTGATTTCTGTAAAGACGATTGCAACACTTGCGTTAATAAAAAATGTATTGGCTTTTGACGAGATTCCCTTTGCGTGCCATTCATACATAAAGTTAATCCGTGCCATGGTCAACTGGACGGCTTAAGGGTTGGTTGTCAGGGATGCCTTTTAGAAGAATTTTATACATGCTTTTTTTTAAACATATGTAGGCCTTTTAGTTTGCCCCTTGATGATCGATTTCCCAGTAAAAAAAAAAGTACTTTGACCACCTCTAGCTGGCTATATTTATTGAACTATTCAGGTTAGGGAACCGCTTCCTTTGTGAGGTTTTGTAATAACAGGACATGGAAAGAGTTGCACCCACAAAGCTACTGTGGGTGTAAAAAATTGACCCTGACAAAGAACCGCCTTCACGAGGAATCCAAGAGAAAGCTTCCATTTGTGGTTTCTTTCTAGAGATTCTTGTTTTCAGCCTTATTATTGGGCATGGGGACACACTTCATTTGCTTGTGAGCTCTGCAGTTGTTTCCTCTGACTGCGTGGTATGAGCTAGAGCCCCATCCGTGTCCTCTCCTCTCAAGATCAAAGCGAGTTAACATGTCTTTTCAAATGCTATTGCTACACTTCAAAGACTCTGGACTCGTGCCTCTGAGCTCTGTATTCCCCAAACTAGCAGTAGGACACCGAATTGACAGCCATGCAGCCTTCTGTCATTCATGTCTCATCTTCTAAAAACCACAAGGCTTAAATGATGTGTAGCAGTTTGATTTGACACCAACTCGTTATTTTCCGTTTAATCCTACATTTAGGCCTACTGACTGCAATGACAAAGATTGTCCTTTGAAAAGGCTTCAACGATGTGATGAGATTCTTCATCTATTTCCGATCAGAATTATTTGAACTGGCCTATTTTTCGCCCCTATGGGTTAACCCCTATGGTTTAACGTAAGGCTAAACCAAAATTATTTCCACCAAGTGTGCAGAATGTTTTCATGTACATTTTCCGTTGCTGAAAATATTTTTTCTTTGCAAATGTCAAGCTGTGTGAAGAATGATTCTGCCGTCTTCCCTTTTGGAAGTATTTTAAAGGGATTTCATCTAAATGCAAACTGCAATGCTTGCCATCTTTCCATACTATCGGCAGCACACAGTGCAAACAATTGGGTCACTGAGTGACGGCATTGTGGAAAACCCTCTGGAATCTCAGCGTAGTTCAAACTATTCCATTATGAGGTGGAGGAGATGTGCTGGAGCAGTGGTTGCATCGCATTTTATCACCCCACAGATTCAGGGGTAGCCTAATCTGCCTAGACCCTTAACTGTTGTCTGGCCCTGATCAATTAAAACCAAATGTATTCACTGAAACCCTTCTGCAACTGCTTTCCGACCTAACGACAATATTATACATATTTAATGTTTGAGACACTACTTGGCATGTATATGTGTATATACACACACACACACACACACACACACAAACACACTGGGTCACTTACAAATATCATTGTTTTCTAAAGTTAAGCACATTTTCCGTACATTAAAATAATATTAAATTGATCAGAAAATGATGTTAATGTTGTAAATGACTGTTGTGGCTGGAAACGACTGATTTCGAATAAAATATCAACATAGGCGTACAGAGGCTTATTATCCTGTTTTCCTGTGGCACGTTGTGATTGCTAATCCATGTGTATGTTAACCGTTTTAAAAAGCCATCTGTCAAGTACGATGGAGGCGATGTCATGGTCTGGAGGTGCTTTGGTGGTGGTAAAGTGGGGTCTGTACAGGATAACAGGGATCTTAAAGAAGGAAGGCCAACACTCCACTTTGCAACACCATACCCTGTGGACGGCACATGATTGAAGCCAATTTCCTCTTAAACAGTTCCAGACTATGCAAAAACTTCACTGCTCACAAACACTTCAATCAAATATTGGGTCTCAATTAAGGAAATGTATTAAAAATCCAAGTCTTTACGGTACAATGTGTAATTATTTGAGAACAAAATGATGTCATGTAGTGTAGTCCGGACCTCCAGAGTCAGTCATTGACGACATTTGACAAAATATACGACAAAAGAGACCCTGAACTGTTGAGCTCCTGAAATTCTAAATATCTTGCAAGAATTGGAATATATTTCTCTTAAAACCGCAGTTGGTTTCATTAGTTTACAAACACAGAGCATTGTTAAAAGAAGAGGTGATGCATGTTTTACGCAGTGGTTAACATGCCCCCTGCCCAGCCTTTTTGAAATGTGTTGCTGGCATCAAATAAAAAATGGGATTGTGCCCCAAAAATCTCTGTTACAGCATTTGATTTGTTGTCTTTGAAATGTTTTCAACTTAATATAGGGATGGTTACTTTTTAGGAAACCGTGTTGTATGTTTTCTTGGAAAACAAGGATATTTTTACAAGACCCCAAATCTATGGACAGGTAGTGTACATAAGTATGCTACACACCTACATGAAGAATTGTAAGCGGATTAGCATAGTCCTGTAGAATTGGCTCAGCCAATGCTGCATATTGCGTTGTGAACATTAATGGCCAACCTTGACTGTGAGAACAAGAGTGAGACCTCTTGCCCTGCAACACGGCTGTAAACACCAATCTCCAGCCATATCTCATGGCCAAGCTTGCTGCACCAGACCTCCTAAAGTCACTAATGAGGGGGCGGGGGGAGGCTGAAGGTTAGCAGACAAGAACACTGACAGTCAGCCTGGAAGGTGTTCCCTTTGAGGACCAGGCTGCCTCTCTCTCTAGGCTTCAGTGCCAGAGGCTGTCTGGTCTGTTCTCCTCCTGTCTGGGTTCAGGAGTCCCCACTATAACACTCCTGCTGGAGCTGTCATTTTTTGTCATCCTTAGACCTTACCAGCTTATGAAAGTATGT
Organism: Novumbra hubbsi; assembly: GCA_016801125.1. NCBI lineage: Eukaryota > Metazoa > Chordata > Actinopteri > Esociformes > Umbridae > Novumbra > Novumbra hubbsi. The sequence continues at coordinate 87,648 of JACXGK010000023.1, forward strand.
ATTTTGCTTTGGGCAAAAGCTTACTGTGAGAGTGTTGTTGGTAGAACTGAAGTGGCCAGTTCCCACTCCAGGGCTTGATAGGCATCAGACTTAATGTCTGCACATTGACATGTAGATTGACTTAATGTGTTTAGCTAATGGTGTTGCCATTATTTAATGTTTTATGGGAAGATAAGCTGAATTTCTCACACACTACTGAAGAGGGAGGACATAGGTTTTTGATCTAGCCTGCAGATCTAGTGCATCTGTGAGAATATTCCACCAACATCCTGGAAGGCTCCTTTTACTTGACCATATTACAGCTCTTCTACAGGAAATGCTCTAATTTACAATGATTTGCAACAAATGTGTTTTTTGTTGTTTTGGGGATGGGTTCATGCACTAATAAAAAAAATACTTATTTTAATACAGCCACTTAAAAGGACTTTAGAAACGCATATTTCAAATGAGTCAATTGCAGCAACCTTATATGCTGGGTGCTGTAATGCCTTTATATCTGGTAATTATGTTTTTTATTTGAAGTGACGTTTATATTTAACATTTCAGCAATTGTATCCCCAGTCTCTCAGGTCTGGTGGCCCGGTAGAGTTCTTGGTGCAAGAAACACAATTTATGCCCACCAGCTTCTGTTCCGCTGGTAGCCATGACAACAGCATCCCCCACGAAGTTGCTAAAGACAAATCCTTGCCTCAGCTAATTGTTAGCAAGTCGAGCAAGGCTGCAAGTTATCCCCTGCCTGTTCAAATATCTTTTGTGTCAAACGCTGGGTGGTGTTGTTGAAAACAAGCGGTTCAGAGAAGCTCGTTTACCATAAAAAGTGAGGAGAAAGGTTAGAGACTTGCTAGGCAATTAGGAATCCCAGGTTCGCCAATGCCAGTGAGTACATCTCGTTTATCTCCTGATCATTCAGTGTGCTGTTTAAGTCAAACCCTAAATTTGAATAGGTATTTACATGTGAAATATGTTTGCAAACTACTGTAGCTGGGAAAATGCAATTTGTGCAATAACATTTGAAGAGCATTTTACCCTCTCGAACGTAGGCATATTGCTTTTCATTTGGGTATTCCGTTTTCTTCTTTCCTCACCCCGTGCTCTCCCTTCACAGATCAAGGTTGTGAACCATCTTTGCATCCTTGGCACAACTCCGCTGTTTTCAAGCCTGTGCAGAACTGAAGAAAGCGTTTTCATGAATCAATATCAGCTAGTTGAAGCCATGACAGACAAGTAAGTTACTGTATTCATTGTTTGCATGCATCACCAGAAAGGGTCCACTGTCTGCCTGTTTTTTCTTGTAGTCTTGCATGAAGTAAGACAATGTCGTCATGTTAGTCCGCTTCTGTTTTGTCCCCTGCCCATGTATTCTGCCTTGAGGCAGAAGGATCCAGAGGGGGAGGGTGGCTGATAAGGTTGGTGGTAATGAGCACATTTCTTAAAAACCCTATTTGGAAAGCCATCAGGTGACTGATATGTTCTCAAGTGTACCTCAGTAAGATCTGGCCCTAAGACAGTCTAGTATAAACTTTCAGTTTTATTCCCAGAAGACATGCGATTTGCACAGGGCATGATTTGCATTTGTTCAGCCATGTTTACGGTTGTTGCTGGCTCGTCTGTAGTTTTTCTGATGAGAATCATTCAATTGAAAGGATTTGAATCCATGCCACCAGCTAGCTCTCTCTCTAGCCCCTCCCATTCTCTCTCTGCCTTGCGTTCTGTCTCTCCCTCACGCTCTCTCTGCCACTGTCAGCAAGGAGAGAATTGGGACGACTAGAACCAAAACAAGATGCTGTAATCCTTTTGTTGCTCTCAGCTGATGAGGGGAACCCAGGAAAAATATGCGGACACGTGTATAGTTGAGTGCTTGAATGCTCCCGTTTACAAAGGTAAATTACTGGCATGGATAAGCATGTATTGCATACATTTGTAGTTGTAAAGCCTTAAACACAAGTAGCAGCACCTTTAAATCTATTTGGTATTTGACTGGTACAACAGTTTAGCTGCCGCGTAGTACATCTGCCTGTAAATATACTAATACAAGCTTGCAAATGTGTTATCTACACATCTTGGATGGTATTTACAAATTCTGAAATATTTTTCCCCCTTTCAGAAATCATTAGTTAGATGCTTGTAAATTTGGTATACAACATTTTTGTATATATTATCTGTTGTCAGGTTTCATTTAAGGATCTAGTTTCACTTGTTCTCTCAAGTTGGAGCTACCTTGTCCATGGCAAGCATTCAAAGTTAAGTCAGTCTTTCATTTGTCAAGTGCACTGAATAACATGCCTCATTCTGAACAATGAAATTCTTGTGACATGGCTCTCGACATCTACGGAGTAATTAAGAAATTAATTAAGTATTAAACAAAATTACAAAAGGGAAATACTAAATATATATATATAAAAATGGAAGAAGCAATTTCAAAACATTTGGACAGAAGTATGAATAAAAATCTTAAATATTATAGATATAATTAGGCTCAAATAATTATAAATATTGTTTTAGTGCCTATAAATGGATACATTATACAAATGTGCTGATGTACGTAGAAAGTGACCAGAGCATATGAAGTGTTTATGTGATTAACAGATCAGTTTTGCTTGTTGAGGAGCCTTATGGTCTTGTGTAAAAAGTGTTAGTGAGTGTGGAAGTGCTTGATCTGAAAACGTTTACCAGATGGCAGCAGTGTGAACAGACCATAGCTTGGGTGGCTGAGGTCTTTTATGATGTTCCATGCTTTCCTAAGACATTGTCTATGGTAGATGCCTTGCATGGATTGGAGATGGCAGCCGCTGATGCACCCTGCTGACTTTACAACCTTCTAGAGGGCTTTGAGGTCTGCAGTGGAGCAGCTGCCCTACCAGGCAGTAATGCGGCCTGAGAGGATACTCTCAATGGTGCACCTGTCAAATTTGGTGAGAGTTTTTGCAGACATGCTAAACTTTTTGAGTCTCTTCAGGAAGTATAGGTGCTTTTGGACAGTATTTATAGCAGAGGCTATTTGTCTGCACTATATGCGGTCATCTTTGAACACACAGAGGAACTTGAAGTCAGAGACTCGATCTCATTATTGTTGGAGATGAGACCCAGGATGGTGGTGTCATCCTCAAACTTAAGTATTACCTATGTGAACAGGGAGTACAGGTGGGGACTATGGTTGAATATAGAGGTGAAAACCTCCGCTAGCTGGTTGGCGCACACCCTGCGGATACGGCCTGGGATGCCATCCAGCCCTGGTGACTTCCAAGGGTTCAATCTTTTTAAAGCTCTCCTTACATCAGCCGTGGATAGGGGCCGTGTGCCGGCATCCTGGTCCTCAGCATGCTTCACTGAAGGAACTGTGTTGTTCTCCTCATAGCGTGCATAGGTGTTGAGCTCGTCAGGGACAAATCTGTGAGGTCTCGCGATCCACACCATATGTGTCTGGAGCCAAGGCTGTAGTAGTTAGTCTCCAACTTATCCCTTCCATAAGTAATATCTGGATTTTTTTTAAAGCTGCCAGGTCAGAGGACTATGCTCTGCTTAGCACCAACTTTACCTTTAACCCACGGCTTTTGGTTGGGGAAAGTCCTGATATTGACCTTTGGAACAACGTCATCAATCCCCTTATAGATATGCTGAAACAGTCTGTGTATTCATCAGTGTCTCCTTCAGCTGCAACACAAAACATCTGCCGGACTGTGGTCTCCAAGCAGTTCTGGAGGGTGGTAATTGATTCCTCACTCTGGTGCCGAATTGCCTGAAAAACTGGTTCTTCCCGTTTTAGTAATTGTCTGTAGATTGGAACGAGAGGAATGGAGGTGTGATCTGCCTTACCAAATCCGGTGCGGGGCAGGGGTTTGTAGCTGTTGCGTATTGGTGAATAACAGGGGTTGAGATTCTTGTCACTACGGGTAGGAAAGTTAATGTGATGATGGTATATTGAAGTCACCCACAACAATTAAAGTTACCTCAGGGTGAGCTTCCTTTAGTCCATTTATTATTCTGTATAGGCTCTCTAGCTCGCACGTTTTATCCGCCTGTTTAGGTTTGTAGACTGCATAATAATGCATGATAATAACGGAGGTAAATTCCTGCGGAAGGTAGAAGGGTTGTACCTTTACAGTTGGGAGCAGTGTGTTGAAAGTACTGCAACTTCTGAAGCCTAGTGAGAGTTAACCACAATGCAGACCCCTCCGCTCTACGTTTACCTGATTCTGAACTACTGTCCTGCAGGCAGATTGAAAAACCAGGTGTGGTCATGGCCGCGTCAGGCACCGTAGGGTTCAACCAAGTCTCAGGAAACGCCAAAAGTAAAATGGTTGGTAATGGTGGATTTAAGTATCTTGTCCAAGATTTACATGGGTACTGGTGCTTATGCCTTTTCTTTCTCCTTCGGTGGTGTGTTTGTAAAGACATCGGCAGCAGGACAAAGTTGCAGCAACTGCTTTGATAAGTTGAGTATCCAGTAAGTATCCAAAAAGTATGCAGTAATGAACAAACTTCCAAAAGGGCTTGACAATAATACTAAATTAGCAAAATAAAAACAATTCACACAAAAACTACATAGTGAATATGGAGCCATTGTCTGTGCAACCTTCCGCTACGACACGCCACTCAACTCACTACCCAAACATCTACATGTTAGCTTATCATGCTGCTGCTGCTTTACGCAATAGTGTTGAGAAAATGTCATGGTTTTGTGAAGATTTCAGACAGCCTTTGGTTGTATGTATATAGAACATGATTTGTGTTTTCCATCTTCTGTGAATTTCTTGTTGCAAAAAACTTCTGTTGGTCAGCTTGCAATGGCAGCTTCAGAGACTTGGGATGTTAGGGCTGGATTATTGCTCATTTGATGCAGTTTCCTCAGTGAAGCATGCCTTTACTCAATGGTTACAGCTGTGATCAGCACTGTACATACATTGAAACACACCCACGTACACTCAGTAACCTGTACAAACTCTCTCAGGACCTACAATTATAAAACTCCTGTGGGTCACAGCATCAGTGGTACTGCGCCAGACAGTATACAGTTAAGCTATGTCAGCTCTAATGCCTTAAAGTTTAGAAACACAGTATATTGCCTTAAACAAGATTTTCAACAAGTATCCAGCTGCAGCTGTTTCTTTTACAATGTAAGTGTGCCTGTATTTCTACATGCATACTGTTTCTACATAAAAAAACTAAAACGTTGTCATGGTGCTTCCAAGTGTTAAGTAAGCGATGAGTTTGTTGACAAGCTGTCCAGCAGATCAAAGGTATCCTAGCAACTAGCGTCAGGGATGATGGGAGGCCGCAGATTTAGTAGTTTATTGTTCTGCCGGTGCTGGTCAGTGTTCTAGCACAATTGTTCGTTTGTAAGAATGATAAATGTTGCAGCCAAAAGGATGTGAGAGAGGACTTGGAGAGTGCCCCTCCATCAGTAAGCAGGGGACAAAGACCCCCCTCAACATGTGACTACTTAAGATTCATGCAGCTCTGATCAGGGCTGCTATTTCTGCAGCCCCACCCCCATTCCAAAGCTCATCTTGTTTTTTATTTGGCTCGCTTACCAGCAGCAAACACTTGCACAAAAATAAATGACAGTAAATAAATTGAATCTCTTGTGTGATCTCATTGATCTTTAGGTATCATTGTTTATGTTCTTTAAACAATCCCCTCCATAAGTATTGGGACATTGAGTACAGAGCCATAAAAAATGTCAATTCCAAACTTTGAATATCAGGAAACAAATTTCTTCTAGTTTCTCTTTTATGTAAACGCACATACTTTCTTTTCACCAATTAAAAATTACTGTACATAGGATTTGTGTTTTGCTTTGGAGTCTATTGTCTGTTAACATGATGACTTGAGGGTTCAATAAAAGTCAAAAGACCCAATATAGATTCCAAAAACACGGTGCGAAAAAACCTGTCAAATAGTTCATGAGTATACAGTAGGAGGGAGATGAGGATTTGTTAACCACATAAGCCTTCAGCAGTAGAACAACACATGAAACACTTGAAATTGGCAAAGTACTAGTTAGCTGTCAACAGGAGGGCCAGGTTACAGTACCAAAAAAGGGCCTACAGATTTTTGGAAAGTGGTATTGTCAATCAATGAGAAAACGGTTAACATAAAGAATGATGGAAATAGGAATGGGTGGACAATAATAGTTAGTAGCTTACCACCTCATCTGTGAAATTTGGTGGAGGGGTCATGTTGGGCGTGGTGACATTGTTCATTTGTCGTCATTGATGTTGCTGCTAAAAATCGTAATACAGCAAGCCATTGATTCAAACATAGCTTAAAACATTAGCTTAGCCACAAAATCCCCAAACAAATAACAACTAAAGATGGCAGCAAAACAGGCCTGGCCACTCATTGTCAGAGAAGATGCCTTGTGTTTTGTGGTGGCAATGGGTCACTGTTGTCAGGCAGTTACTGCATGCAAAGTTTATGCAACAATATGAACTTCATTTTGAACGTATATATGAACAGATCTAGGCGTTACCTGACGATTCCAGCTGCCACCCGGCTGACCTTCTCAACGCACCATGCTTCTGACCTAGATTAGGCTTTATAGACTCCGGACACAGCCCATGTGAATTCATTAATTAATAATAGTATTCTTATAACATCAGCTAGCACAGCCAGAAGAGGTCTGGTCATCCCTTTGAGCCTGGTTGCTCTCTAGGTTTCTTCCTACAATCCGGCCCCCATAAGAAGTTTTTCCTAGCCACCGTCCTTCAATCCTGTTGTTGCATGCTCAATAGGGTTTTAGGCTGGGTGTTTTGTAAAAGCACTTTGCGACAACTACTGAAGTAAAAAGGGCTTAATAAATTAATTTGATTGATTGATCAAAATACCAACATATTTAAGCAGATTTGAAACCTGTAGCCTTACTGACACACAGCCTGACTTAAAGTACCGCTGACTGAATTCAGAGTTACAGAACTCCTTATAAGTCAATTGGGTCAGGTCAGCCTAGGCTAGATATTTTGTACTTTGAACATGTAATACTTAAATATCCAAACTTTTGGGATCTGTTTCCAATGCACAAATGAGCCTAATCCAAAACTAAAAAAAAAATCCCCATTGAGATTTACCATTGATCTTGAATTCTAGCCCTTGACTCTGCTTAAAAACAGGAGGGGTTCTTAAAGGAAACCTAACAGGTCTGTGAGAGCCGGATTTCTTACTGGTTGGTAGGCGATCAAATACTTATGTCATGCAATAAAATGCTAATGAATTACTTAAAAATCATACAATGTGATTTTCTGGATTTTCTGGGGGGATTCCGTCTCTCACAGTTGAAGTGTACCTATGATAATAATTACAGACCTCTACATGCTTTCTAAGTTGGAAAACCTGCAAAATCGGCAGTGTATCAAATACTTGTTCTCCCCACTGTATGTGTATATAATTATTTTCAATAATATTGGAGTATAGAAGTAAACAACTTTCCCATTTTCTAAATATTCTAAATGCACATTGTTTAAGAATTTGTCCAGAGATTCAAGTTGTATTCTTAAGCTGGTGGTGGAAGCTGTTTGAAAATGATCTGCTCCACAAATTCCCACATTGTACATACAACCCTTCTATTGTGCTGAGCTGCCTCTGTGATGTTTCCAAAGCCAGATTTCTGCTTCTTTCTGTTGAAACCCAAGCTGTTGTAATCCGCTTCAGTGCAGATCAGAAACCAGCAGTCCTCTGTCTGCACTTCTGTGGCCATTCAGAATTTTTCCACTTTGTTTTTTTGCTCTATATAACAAGAATCTAGGACATAAAGGCTTATATAGATTAGCACAAATGTTGTTTTCACATCTAATGCTGGCTGGTTGCATGCAAGGACATGTTTCAACCCTTATGTACTAGTCTTCCACCTGGCAAGGCGTAATGACCAAACGGTCAGATAACCCTAATTTGAACTAGCCTGTATTAAATCAAGACAAAGCCTTTTCAGTCTATTTGTGAATACCATCTCACCTACCATCTTTCCCCCTTGTTATCCCCTCTCCCGTTTCCATCTTCTCCCCTCAGTCGACCCCCACCCTCGAGCTCTCGCTCAGTCCATGGCTTGTATGTGTCCCTCGCCTCCTCTCTCTCCCTCCCCCACTCTTCAGCATGCTGACAGGGCTGTCAGTGAACGTTTACAGACGGTGTCCCCAACAGTGTCCTGTTTCCCACGTAGTGCACTTCTGACCAGGGCCTATTTGGGCTCCTGTCCATAGTAGTGGACTAGACGGGTACTAAGATGGCAGTAGGCGCTGCTATTCCGAGTGATGGCACAGATGATTATGTGGAGTCGAGTGATGGTGGAGTGTCTTTACTGGAAAGGCCACACAGCCCAGTATCAGTAGCATTTCCCGGTTAGTTAGCCATTAAGGGGCAGCGTGTTCATCGCGTTGGTTTCCGTGGGCAACCGCAGCTACATATAGACATTGGGATGGTTTGTTCACACGTCAAACAAACAGTTTTTATATGCAAGGTTTTGTCGAACCGCGTGTCCCTTTTGCACAAATTAATATCCCCATAGAAACAGTTTTGCTCAACCTTTTTACGACTGTCTGAATGAACATACCCCAGGTCAAGGCTCAAGAGGCAGGCACCCGCCTGTTTCTGTCTGAGGGGGTTGAGAGAGGAGGCGTAATTGTGACTAGTTGTTAATTTCTACACTTTAGTGTTTAGCATGCTTTTGCTTTACTACAAAGCAGGCAGCATGGTGAATCAATCATGGTCCTGATAGACTACAATATGTTGTGGAAGTGCACTTGAAATCAGGACCCAGGGATTCCCATCAGTCTGTTTATCATCTGTTATTATGTGAAGTGGTCCATTTGTTTGGAAGTGAAAAGGAGCTTCTTATTCAGTGCCACTCTTCCAATAGAGATGCGTGGGGTTGCTCGGGCCCAGGGTGTGGAGCTGGTGTCGTCTTTTGTGGGGAATCAAGTGATGCCAAGTTGCTGTGTTTTCTTACCATGTACTGGGGATATGACCCTTAACCTTTACCTCATCCATTTAGTGCCCCTGTCATCTCTTCTCAAGCCATTGATGCTGCTGTCAGCAGTGACAGGCTGGAGGAACCGCGGTGGAAACGTGATTTCCGGGGGAACTAGAATGCGGCCCCAAGGGTAGGGGGCGTTGACTTCTTTGGGGGTTGCAATCTTTGGTTGTGACGGTCTGTTAAGGCCAATTGCTCAAGCAGGAATATACACCTCAAGGTCCTATTCTGAATGATCCCAACGCTCTGAACCAAGATAACATCTTGTCATATTACATCTTTGAGATCACAATGTTTACAATTTTGTTTCACCCAAGAATTCCTAATACAATTTTTTCGCTGCATGGAAAATCTAAATACACAAACAGCATGTTCTTTAAACAAAACACCATTCCTTTTAATTTGTATTAAATTGTCTGGTTTCTATAATGCTATTCCTGTTTTTGTGTGTTCATATCTCTGCATGACTTGACACGGTTGTCTCTTTGTTTAGTACACTAACTCACTTATGCTAATGAGTTCAGTGTTTGGGTTCATTCCTGTGACCTAAATTCAATTTTCTGGAAGATTGTATTTTATAATGGATAAATACAATCTCCAGACAATTGAAAGAAAGACCCAAATATAGGATCTTTGTTGCATTGCCAGAGGCTAAGGGCCTGTACAGTGGATTTTTTGGTGTCTTTTTTTCATTTAATAATATTTTTCTATATTTAATCATTTATTTATAATCAAATCCCTTTAGGTCCATTATCTTTCAAATGTGGCACAAACTTGTTTGTTTGAATTTTAGCATGCTTTTGCTTTAAATAAACACCCATTGATTTCTATATGAATGTTTTAATTGTTAGGAATTTGTGATTTGGTTTAGCTGATGTTGCCATATCCATTTTGGTTACTGTTGAATTTGCTTAATTTAGAGCTTTCAAAAAAAGCTAAATAAGCAGCAGTATCAGATGCCGCCCCTGTTCTTTTAAAGATGGGAAATCATTCACCCTTTGGACTGCTTTTATTTTGTGTAGGGAGGGAATTTCAAATGACAAAACAGTAGAGGAATTGTGTTATAAAGGGGCAGGTCTTCTGTCATTGAACTCTGAGGAGTTAATGTTTCTTTGTTCTACATCATATTCCAATTCTTTTATTTTTTATTTTCTTTGCCTTTGTAAAAATAAAAAGTGTTTGGACCATTCATTTACCCAGAAATGTGGATACTTTACTAGCGATGTTTTGCAGAAGGTCCTAGCAGTTTTTCAATATTATCTATATTCTTCTCTAAAGTCCCAGATTGTGTCCATAAAAGCTGTAGCCTCCCTACCATTGCAAAACTCTTGTGAGGTTGGAGGAAGCTTGGTATATTTACAAGCTCTCAATGGAGTTTCCCTTTGCTATCATCCAAAAGAAGCTTACAACTGTTTGCATTTGTAGACAGAGATTCATAATCACTGACATTTTACCTCTCAGACTCTTGCAAGGGTAGATAATGTTAGCCTAAGCTGCCCATTCACTTTTTTGTGTGGTTATGAGACTGGGTTCAGATCTGTCTGTGCCTTCTTAGCCACACCAAACAGCACTTGTGAACAATTCAATGTTGAATACTGTTGATTTGTTCAGTGTGCCTCTTTAATACTTGCTTGCTTGCCCTGATCTTGCTTGCCCTGAACGCACGGGAGATGGACTGTCCCACAGTTTGTGGTTTTCATATCGGTGGGTAATGAATAATGTCAATGTTTTTGCTTGTTCTGTTATTGCTTTGCCTTTGTTTTACGCTGGGTGTGCCTGGGTGTTGACATGTAACATACTGTATAGCTTCCAACAGCCAGCCCATCCCCTTTGTCCTGACAGGTTCCCATTCACTTTGGTACGGCATCATCGCAACTGTCATCTTCTGCCTCTTTCCTCCAGCTTGAGAACTGTGTGATTCTCAGAAAAAGGAGGAGCCGCTCATCTAGTAGAGCCTCCCGTCAACTCATAGAGGAGCCAAAGGTCAGAACAAACCCTCCTCCGACCCCACCCCTCCCAGTGGGCTTTGCATGCTGCAACACAAACGCTGCATGCTTTCATGCCTTCTGAATGCTGAGCACAGTGCAGCTTCTCACTCCCTTAAATTATGCATGATCTTACAAATACCTGGCCAATTCATATTTTTTCTTTTTGCGTTTGTCTCTTCCCAATGATCTATCCTCATGAATTGATAAATTTAAACATGACGGAGTTGGTTATCTTTTTATACCCCGTAAGCCTTATCATCTTTGCCTTTTGAGCTCCTATGGGCCTCTCATCCCTCTTTGTTTTGCTTGAAACGGGTTTGTGATGTCTGTTCTTGTGATTGCGCATACTTGTTTTCTTGAAAATAAATTGTGTGCATGTATTACATTCATGCTGTCGGAGTATCCTGTGGATTTTAAAGTACACTGCTCAAGGGAACACAATAATCACAATATAACACCATGTCAATTCATCCATTTGTCCATTTAGGTAAGCAATAGTGAATTAATGTCACATGTTTTGGTGAAAGTGACAACAGGTGCATAAGAGAGGCAACAGCAAGACGACCCCCAGAAAGGGAATGATTTTGCAGGTGTTGGCCACAGACAATTGAACTCTCCTTATCATTCCTGACGGAATTGTTTTCTATTTTTATGTTTTGTTAGTTTCCTTGTCTCTACTGGTAGCATGAGGCGGTAGCCGCAACCCATTCAGGTTGCACACGTAGTCCTGATCCTCCAGAATGGTACATCTATACGTTGCAAGAAGGCTTGCTGTGTCTCCCAGTACAGTCTCAAGAGCTTGAAGGCTCACTGATGCCCTGATCCAGGTCTTGAAGGAGATCCCCCAGGACACCATCTGCTGTCTCATCAAGAGCATGACCAGATGTTGTTGGGAGTGCATACATGCACGTGTGGGCCATACACTACTGAGTCTACTGACTACTGAGTTGCTGAGATAATTTTGGAATAGTTGGAATAGCCTCTAATTTCAATTGTTTGCCATGATTTTCGGGGTGCGTTTTTTGGTTGGTGATTTTTGGTTGTTACCTCATTTTGTTCTCAACCAAATACACAATCTACAGTAAATATTTGGATCTTTAATATACATACAGAGACCACTGCACCTTTTTTTTTCTTTTCCAAAAATGTTTAAGGTACATTTTGAGCAAGGAACAGAAGGGTTCAATTTAAGAGACCACTGCAAATTTAACCCTTCAGTTCTTCACTCAAACTGTTCTTTTTCAACATGCAGTGGTCTCTTAATTTTTTCCAGAGCTGTATTTCCTTGATCGAGACCCGGTGTGTGATTTTAAATGTTTTAAGCAGTGTATTATGCAGAACAGGAACCTTACACCACCTATGTAGAAATGTGTATGTATACAGAGTCCGAGACCCAATTGTGTTATTTACTATGATTGATTGGACAACAATGGTGATGGGATAGGTGTAATCATGACCTTTCTTCAAATTGTAAAGTGGCTACCAGCCCTGGGAGATTTAGCACTGGAAGCAAAAAACGAATGTATTTTGTTGAGTAGCAGGTTTGAAACACTTTTCAAAATAATCATTGTTCAGTGACAAAAGTAATTGACACCCAGCTATGCCAGCTGGCCAGAAGATATCAAAAGCATCCATTTAGTGATCTTGTTTTATTTCTAGAAATGCTTATACCTAGCATCCCAGCCAATTTAGCTTTCATTTTGTTCTGCTAGTTTCTCAGCCCTCCACTTCAGCACGTTAGATTGGCATCTAGAGTGATAGGAATGTTTTTGTCTTTTCTTGAAAGCGGTGAAATTTGTATTTTCCCCCTCCATGTGAGCCAAGTTCAGCAGGACAGGCTGGAAGTGTCTGTAGAGCCAGTGGGTGATGGTAGTTTTCACAGCAGAGGACTCCCAAAAGGTTTTTGTCTCTGGGAAAACTAAATCGTACCATGAAATCGGTGGCCCTGCGAAAGATAGCTTTATAGAGGAAGAAAAACTGAAAAGATACTTTGAAAAAGGTCTCAAGAGAAACCAACCGGGTCCCTGTGGAGACTATAGGGTGTCACCAAGGGCGTTTTGGGGACAAATTAAATGTTCCTTTGCCTGGTGGGGGCAAACTAGAACAATGATGACCACTTTATAAAGACACTTCTTGTCCCTTTTTGGCTTCCTTAGATGTACAGACTTGCTTTTATAAGGAATAATCCAATAAAATCTAGACTAAAAGCAGTATAATTTCAGTAGGAGTTACTTAAAATTTGAAACCCTGGTTTTAGTATAGAGATTACTTTTTGTATTTTCTTTTATGGATTTTGCTGGTTTAGATACAGACATGAAACTATTCAACGAATTCTCTCAATCACTCGATATTTAATCGTCACACTCCTAGGTGTCGCTATTTGAGGACTGATGAAAACGAGTCCGAGATGCATGCACGCAGGGTAAATCTGAGATGGACCCTGTGAAGGAAGGAGGATTGTGCCTTGTTCTTCCTGGGATCTGAAAGCGATCCTGCCACTAAAGATTACTCTAGAAGCCCTTTCTTCCACTATCTACTCTCTTGATTTCTCCCTCTCGAATATTCCCTGTCAACTTCTCCCTCTCTCTCCCTCTACAACCCCCCCGGCCGCAACATGGGCCAGGCTCTTTGGGCACCTGCCCTTGGCTATCACAAGCAGGAGCAGTACAAGGCCTTGGGGCTGCCTCTGCTCTTTCACAGCTCCCGAAATAGTCCCTGGCCCCAGAGCCCTGTGTAACCGATCAGATTTGCCTTGAAGAAGATACGCCCGGCGAAAGGTCCATTACCGCGGCTGGGGCTGTTTGGTGAATGCATTCGAGCGACCTACCAGGGATTACACGACAGCGAGCCAGGGCACTAATATGGTTTATGCATTTAAGGATTTCCTCTCGGAACCTCTAGCACACGTGTGCCCTGGTTCTAAAGCGCTTTTGAAGTTTTCAGTTCACAGAGTTACCAGGTTGATTAGGTGCCTAGCGGCGGATATCTCCTTTGACGCTGTACTCGGTAGAACCGGAGTCGTTCTCTTGGTTCTGGACCTGTGCTGGCTCTCGTGCTATTCATGCTGGTCTTGAATTTCTCAGGAACACCTTGTGAAGGACAGACTGGTTGTTAGTGTCGGAGTGGAACAACAAGGTGCTAAAAGTGGCAGGGGAATGGCTGTCGGGGGTCGTGCTGTGTTTGAAACCATGTGTCACCCATGTACTTGTGTAAACAACAATAGAAACCACATCCGTCTCAGTATAGAATGTCCTCCCAACATCCATAAATACAAGGGAGGTTGGATATAGTTGGTCTCTCTGGTTCTATTTGACTGGCACTGGTCACCATGCTCTCCCATACTAATTTAGCATATGGCGTTATAAAGTTTGTTCTTTTTCAAATTTTAAGAGCAAGTGTACATTGTAATTTATGTTTTTACAATATAGCTGCCTACATAAGTTTTGCTACCTTGACAGGGAATCACCGCTCAACCATTTAGCAGGATGGGATTTTTAAAAACAAAATGTACACACACACCACCACTCAAAATGTTTATGGTCTTTTTTCATCTTCTGACGGTCCGTGTGACTTGGGAAAGGGTGTGTTATTTCGAAAAGCTCTCCATCACTGTCTAAATATACCCTTTACTAGGGCTGACCCTTAATTTTCCTTTGCTGTGGTCACTTTAGGTTGACTTGCAGGCTGAGCACAGATCCTAAACCCAGCAATTACTGTGCATCTGATTTGTCGATAGCCTTGCATAATGTCTCAAGCTAAGCTTATTGAGGGACTGCCTTCAGTCATGTTATTTCACTTTAGAGTTTAACTGTAAACCTTTTGTTTAAGATGAAATGGTGCAGTATTCGAGTTTAGATTTTGCGTAATTACAACAAGGCATTTCCCAGCCACTGTTCCTTCTCAAAGCTGCGGAATGGGGCTAGAGAAATGTGACCACTTTGAAAATCATAGACTGAGCTGTGGATGCAAAGACTGACATTCTGTGATATCAAAATTGTAGTCTTGAGACACGTTTTTGAGACTTGAGTTTGTGTACATATGGTATTGTTTACAGACAATAAGAAAGCAACTTTTTGGTAGTTGTTAAGTTGTATTCTTAATTTTATGTCAGCAAAAGGATGAAGCAATTCAATATTGCACCTTTAAACATCTAGTAAGGCCTTTTACATAATCTTACATTTCCAGGTTTAATCTGGATCACAATTTATTTTAAATGCACATTCTCTTGGGTTTTCCAGCATTTGGTTCTCTGTGAAGAGAGAGCCATCGAAATCCTTTTGATCACGTTTTACACATTGAAGAGTCAGGATGCAAACTGGTGAGGGACAACACATTTATTTTTACGCAAAAACAAATATTAGCAAAATGCTTATTTTCCGGGTATTATTGTTATGAGCCCAACATCTTCCCATGGCAACATCATCATTCCAACTGCTTCGCGTTCACTTGACGCTGCTTCTCTGGACACCCTGTTCTGGATCTGGATGTTCTCTCGCTGTGTCTCATGTCTGCAGCGTGTCGACAAGCCAATCAATCTCATGCCTGTTTTTTCTGGGCTTTCCAAATATGTGCAGAGCCTACTGTATTATTTGTGACTGAATAATTCTGTCTAGATTGTAGCGCTACTAACCAATGTGGTTTGCGACCTTGGTGAAAGAAACTCTGTGGGGGGGACAGACTTCCCGGCAAGAAGGATGATATAATGAGCCAACGGCGAACGCAACAATGCTATGATTGGGGTCCTTCACAACCCCAAAACGGGGTTGCACTTCACGGGGTTGCACTTCAGACAACATTTGGAAAATGGATTCTCAATAGCTCATAAGGGCAAGGCAACATATGACCAAGGTCAAATGGGGCTACATTTGCTTCCATTTAAGCTAGCCTTGTTGTGTAACAATGTGCTGTATGCGCAACTGTGAATTGGATCAGACCAAGACGAGCACAAGATGTAGTGCAGCGTTCCCTGTCAATCACCTCATCCCACCACTCCTGTGGGAATTCCATGCCCATCTCCCGCTTCCCGGACAATTTAGATTTGGTAATGGAGTGCTTGTCCAACGGCATTATAACCAAATAGATCTGACAGATAAATCCCTTCTGTCGAGGTAGAAAAGACAATATACTCTCCCAGGGTCAGTCAGGGATGTTGGCTGGGAATACAGAAAACTATAAGGAGAATCAATGCCTTACTTGCAGGGAACCGAAAATTAGAGGAGGGTAAAGATTATTTAGAGACCAGAGCTGAGAAACCAGAGAAGACTGCTTTGTCGTTCTGGTATTGGAATGTCATAATACTCCTCCTTGCCCAGAGACCGAAAGTACTGTCTTTTAGGGCCGGGGGAGGATGTGGTTCTTATTAATAGGCCCCATAGTCGATGCAAATAGACATTGAAATGACCCTGAAACTGATAGCAGATCTTATGTGTGAAAAGTAGCACCAGATTTCCTGTATAGCAAGAGGGGGATGCCAGCAGAGCCGGAAGAGAAGGAATGCAGGACCACGACTCAAGGTGGCACCATGGGGTATCTGGAGCATGCAGCCAAAATGGCCACCCACTTATTAACAGATGGGTGTTTAGAGAAGAGATTTTCCTCACACTGGCAAATTCTACATCATCAGGGTTGGGAGCGCATACAGTGTGGTGTGTGTTCAAGAGGGTGCCTGCTACAACAAAATACCTCCCATTACTGTCAAAGGTTACATTAGTAGATGAGAAACTTCTCAGCCACCCCTCCCACCCAAACCCATAGTCTCCTTCCCAGATGGAGTCCGTGTACCGGCATCGTACGCAGCTTTGGCTCTTATCTCCTCATCCCAGCGTGGAGAGGCCCATAGCGTTTACAACAAACAGTATTCAGAAACAGCAGTGTAGACCGCACAACAAATATTGGCTGATTTGGTGTGACGCATCCTGCAGACTTGTCACAACTAAAAGAATAATAACAACATTATATCCATTATAAACTATGCCGTCACAGTAACTTAGGTCGTGTTCTAATGCGTCCATACGACGGACCTGGTCAGAATCAGATTCCCTTATAGAGTTTTTCCTTCATCAGTCAATTTTCACTTCAGTTTTATTCAGTTCCCGTTAATGTACTTTTCATCTTGTGATGAAAATGGCAAATGTCACAGATGGAAAATGTTTTCTTGTTATTTTTGTTATACCACAAGTGCTGCGGGATGGATTAATTTGGCTTTTGGGCTGGACCTTGTCTGTGTGCTGCAGTTTGTCCCTACCAAAGATATGAGCTGTTACTTATAGATTTCTCTGTGGAATCAGAGGTTAGCTAAGCAACATTTTTCTTTTGAGGATCTGGAGGAGTCCGGTTGGCTTTTTTTGAGCTAGACTGTTAAGGTTGGTGCAGCTTGTTAGGTATGACGTTATGATACTGTCACATCTATACAGGCTTTCAATGTCCTGTTTGGACAGAAACAAACTGCCCTATGTTGCACTGCTAACTTTCCCAGGCATCTTTAACCAAAGTTGCACAGACTGGGACACAGAAAGTGGATAAATGACTCATCCTGGAAGAGAAGCTGAAGCACACTGAACCACTCCAGAGGAGTTTCACTTCACAGGGAAGTAGAGAGATTATTGTTAGCGGCTGTCGATGAGAACTGAGTGACAAAGAGAGAAGATCAGCAGAGTTTGGCAGAACGGAGCGAAGGGGACCAGACGAGGGCATCCACATTGATGTTGTCAGATCGATGGGCTGCAGCAGCAAGTGCCAACAGGGGGTGCATTTGGGACACTGATCCGGGGGGGAGAGGAGGGTTGCCAGGGTGAGTGTCCTGGAGCGGCGGGAGGCATTGGCAGGCGCTGAATGTCCATGCCGAGGCAGGCAGACATATGCCTAGTCCCCCCTCCACCCAGCAAGCAGCTTGCCAGCAAGCTGTGACCCGTTAGCACCGCAGAGCACCATAGCAGGTGTCAAACGCCGAAGTAGCTGAGGATCGGATTGACAAAAGGGCTCAAAAGTGACATGCCAGCATGGCTACAGTTTTAAAGAGGCATGCCATTAGGCCAGCACTGTTGCCGTTTCAAATCTCACCGTCTTGCTGTTGCTGGTTGAGCCGTTACTAACATGCGTTTAGTCCACAGACCACCCCAGACCACAGTCTAATTAGATTTTTGGTGTGCTGCAACTCAGCTGAAATGAAAAATCTATTTTCTGTGGCTGATCTTGTTTTGTTGTGTTCACCGGTATGGTCCTCCTAAGGGCTGAGATCCTGGGGATTTTGGCTCCGCTCTCTGATAAACGAATGTGGCATTTAGATTGTCACCATCAAGAAGAGAACTGGGTTACTGCTGAGTGATGAAAGTGGGCATCCTATGGCCACAATGGGGTTTTGGGTTGATTCATTGTTTGGTCAATGTATGGTGATGATTCACATGAGGAGAAGGGAGATTCAGTGTCCTCCCTGTCTCTTGGATACAATAGGTCTTTGTATGTACCCTTTTTTAATGTCCTAGATTGTGAGTGACAGACTGTGGGGGAATTTAGGATTCTAAAATGAAATTGTTAGTTCAAAAGAATCTGTATTATGGATTCTTAGATTCAGCTTTTTTGGATTTTATGGAGCACGTTATAGGGTGGAACTGTAATCCTCCCCAGGGACGTGTCTTCTCATTTTCATTTAATCATTGATTTTTCCTGTCTGTTGCCACTCTCAAGCTGATTTCCACTCTCAAGCTGAGAGTGACGAACCAGGTTCGTCAACAATGAAAAGACAATTTAGTTATTATTTATTATTTTCCCCTCACACTAGGTTGGTACTTAGTAGTAAAGACATAATGCAATGCTAAAACTCAAAATGCATGATGGAGGTTTCGTAATAATACTTATAGATTACGGACCTCAATGACCTTGTGATATTTGTGCTGGCCATTTTGGGGAAGCCACTGTATAGATAAAGAAAGTTTAGCAAGCTGTCAATTAAGCTACATTTTACTCTAAAGTTAAGGATTACCTTATTCATTATTTGATGTTATAGGTGTCAAAAGTGCAGGAATTAACTACTGAAAACACAGCCTACAAATTTGGAATTTCATACCCCCAAGCTACTAGAAAATACAGTAATATTACTAGTTGAACTAGGTGTAGGTCATAACTGGCCAACTGTGTATGTTGAAATTGAGACGTTGAATGTGTTTTTGAAGCAGCTGGTGTCCATAAGGTCCTCCTTAGTTGCTTAGAATTCTGTCTCTGCCTTAATTGCTGTTGTTTGTTTTGCTTGGCTATTGTTTAGCATTTTTGTATATCAGAAAGCAGAACATTTTTCGTTGAAAAGGAAGAAGGCTTTGGTTTAGATTTGTTTTTAAACAGCGCACAGGACAAAACAGATGATTTATGCATGCAGGTTTTAGAAGAATTCTGCTCTTCAGCTTGCTAGTAAACTATAGTCTTGCAATAAATGAACGTGGCCTGAACTTTAGCAGAGGTGTAACCAACAGTGATCAGTACACCCTCTCCTCTGCCTTCACGTTTCGCTTGGCCAAGTTTACTCTGGCTGGAGAAACTGGAATTCCCTGTGTCACTTTACCTTCTGTAAGGGTTGAATAGCATTCGATACACCTGGCTATAGAATCTTGTGTTGGAGACTCACCCTATACTAAACACACTACTTTTAGAGACCAACCTACTGATCTACAGTTAGTAGTTTAAGAAGAGGGTCAACCATCTCTGAGGCTGATCAGGTGAGCAGTAGATATCCTGAGTGACTCAAGGATCAGGGTTGTTCAAAGCAGGCTATGAGTAGTACAGTGTGGGCCAAGACTTCCAGGGCACCGCCCTGTAACAAGCACTCATCTTTCCAATTGATTAAATGGAGAGAAAGAAATCCGCTGAGCTTTGGAATTGCATTATGATGGTTATTGCTTCTTGACTAACTTGTTTAAGTCTGAACAACATGTATAGGCAACCAATGTTCCTTCCATGTAGACACACCTAGAGTTTTTTTAGTTAAGTTCCACTGTTTGGTTAGCGAAAATGCAGACAATTAATTCTGTTCACACTGCATGCCTTGATGCATATATCCGTGTTATGGTTTAACATGCAATATGGAAAACTGACTGTCCATGATAATAAAAGATGTCATTTAAATAAAGTGTCATACACAGGGGAAATTGCTTTACATTATTAGGCCAACATTTTCTTTTAAAAACAACGTATTTATTAATTCTGGCAATTTCTTATTTAGCAGTGCTACCAGCTAAGCATGTAGCCATTCGGAGTTACTTCTCAACCTGAAACACTAATAAATCTGGTATAGTCCTTCAGACACAAGCCACACATAACATAAGAAAAAAAAAATATGATTTGTGTTACTGCTGGTGAGAACAAAGCTTAAGAACTACACATATAGTTGAAATGGATCGTGTATCTTGCATCTCGGTGGACGGCATCATATAAAGTCTATACGATTATGCCTCTGTGAACGGCCTGCTATCTTAACACGTCACTATGGTTACTTGTCAAACAAGCACATTAATGAAATAGTTTTCATTGTACATCCAGGATCATACTTAATGCAATACATGATTACGTCAATCTCTATGATATTATATCTAGAATTATGTTATTCGTAAAAGACCATTCTAGGTTTTATTTCCTTATGTGTCAGTTGATAAGTTCTGGTTTGGAACACAATGTTGGTTATTGTTGTATGTACAGCGTGGCCAAAAGTGTTCAGAATGACACAACATTGGTTAACACAAAGTTTGTTGCTGCAGTGTTTAGATTAGTGTTTTTCACTATATACTATATACTGAAGTGTAGTTACACGCATTTCCTAAGTGTCAAAACCTATTATTGACAATTACATTAAGTGCATGCAGTAATTTTTGCCTGTGTTGACCCTTCTTCAAGACCTCTGCAATTCGCCCTTGTATGCTGTCAATTTACTTCTGGGCAACATCCTGACTGATGACAGCCCATTCTTGTATTATTAATGCTTGGAGTTTGTCAGAATGGGTTTTTGTTTGTCCACCCGCCTCTGGAGGAAGTTCCCAATGAGATTAAGGTCTGGGGAGTTTCGCAAAAGTTCTATGTTTGGTTGCCCGAGCCATTTAGTTATCACTTTATCCTTATTGCAAGGTGTTCTATCATGCTGGAAAAGGCATTGTTTGTCACCAAACTGTTCTTGGATGGTTGGGAGAAGTTGCTCTTAGAGGATGTTTTGGTACCATTTTTTATTCATGGCTGTATTCTTAGGCAAAATTGTGAGTGAGCTCACTCCCTCGGCTGAGATGCAACCCCACACATGAATGGTCTCAGGATGCTTTACTGTTGGCATGACATAGGACTGATGGTAGCACTCCCCTTTTCTTCTCGGGACAAGCGTTTTTCAGGATGCCCCAAAAAATCTTTCATCAGAGAAAATGACTTTACCCCAGTCCTCAGCAGTCCAATCCCTGTACCTTTTTAAGAATATCAGTCTGTCCCTGATGTTTTTCCTTGAGAGAAGTGGAGTCATTGCTGCCCTTTTTGACACCAGGCCATCCTCCAAAATGTTTTGCCTCACCGTGCCTGCAGATGCACTCATGCCTGCTGCCATTCCTGACAAGCTCTGCACTGGCAGTGCCCCGATCCCGCAGCTAAATCAACTTTAGGAGACCGACTTTCTTGGGCAACCCTGACGCCTTTTTCACAACAATTGAACCTCTCTCCTTGAAGTTCTTGACAATCCGATAAATGGTAGATTTACGTTAAATCTTACTAGCAGCAATATCCTTGCCTGTGAAGCCCTTTTTGTGCAAAGCAATGATGACTCATGTTTTCTTGCAAGTAACCATTGTTAACAGAGGGAGAACCAAGATTTCAAGCCCCACCCTCTTCTTAAAGCTTCCAGTCTGTTATTCTAACTCCATCTGCATGACAGAGTGATCTCCGGCCTTGTCCTCGTCAACACTCTCACCTGTGTTAACAAGAGAATTACTGACATGTCAGCTGGTCATAATGTAGCATGGCTGAAATGCAGTGAAAATGTATTTGGGGGATTAAGTTCATTTTCATTGCAAAGAATCATCTGATCACTCTTCATAACATTCTGGAGTATATGCAAATTGCCATAATAAAAATGAGGCAGCAGATTTTTATATTTGTCATTCTCACAACTTTTGGCAACAACCTGCTGCCTCAATTCGTGTTTCAGGATATTTGGTTACAACACAATGTGTTATTACTAGGATTGGCAGATAAACAGATTTAGGGGTTTTGTAAAGCTTCATATCGCCTTCTCTAGCCTGACTGAACCCAATTTCACCTAAAATTCACTGGCCTACAGATTTGGAAAAGTTGTCTTGTTTTAGACGTGTGTTTTATGTAACAGACAACTCTCATGTAAGTTTGACACAATAATGCTTTTTTTTATTGTGTTTTTCTCCTTGATCTTATTATTAATCCATTGGTGTTCATAACCTTCACATTGTACTTTATGGGCAATGTGAAGAGACCTGTGACTATTAAGAGACATTCAGTAGAAGCAAGAAGCAAAATTCACAACAATTCTTCTCTGCCCATTGGGTAGCTGGGAAAATAGGTGGGCCTTCCTGGGTAGTACATTTTGGTTGTCATATGATTTTATCTTTGTCTGTGGACAAAAAGCTTTTTAATGGTGCATTATCATATCCGTCAGAGGATGTCAGGAATGACCCGTTATTGGTGGAGAAGCATAATGCTCTGTGATATAGAACATAAAAAGGACACAAATCGGATTACAGTTTTTTTATCATCTGTAATACTGCTCTGACAAAAAGGTGCCTGGCGGAAGAGCATCATAATCTGCCTTTGGATTAGTACATTTTTTCACCAACCTGGATATCGTCCTGTTAATTATGCTCACAGGAACTGAAACATTCTGTGACTGCATTGATTTGCCAATGAGAACTTCTACTTTTGGCAATGTAAATCTTTTGCTACAGTGTGGCATAATT
Organism: Novumbra hubbsi; assembly: GCA_016801125.1. NCBI lineage: Eukaryota > Metazoa > Chordata > Actinopteri > Esociformes > Umbridae > Novumbra > Novumbra hubbsi. Next base: position 110,540 of record JACXGK010000023.1, read on the forward strand.
AATGTGACACAGTCTTAGACCAATTAACAAGACCCAGCCTGAGGGCAAAAGCAGCTCTCTGTTTCTGGGTATCATTGTCTCTTTGTGCATTTTTCTCTGTCTCTCTCGTAGTGAAATTGCAGCGTGTTAAATGAAGAGCACATGCTTCCTCTCAGACTGACACCCATCATGTCCGTTTGGAAGGTTGTCATCACATGCTCGCTCTCTGAGTTTATTACCTACTTGAACTCTCGTCCAAGGTCATGTCAGTTAAGCCAGATTGTGCAGACTACTCCGCTGTTTGAGTATGGAAGGATCATTAGCTGCTAATCATTGATGGCAGGTCTGTAAACCACAGCTTCGTGTCAAGCTGAAGATGCATACGCTTCATTTGGCGGTAGTAGTTGAGTCATCTAATGTTTGATGGCTATGTGAATGTGTTAGTTAGATTTTCTTTAACCTAATTTATTTGAGGAATAGGAAAAAAACATTTATTAAATCTGGCTGCATTGGAATGATTGACACAATCAATTTGAGGTAATGTTCGAGGTTCATCTCGTGACAGTCATCCAGGAGTCGTTTGTTAACCACACATCTGTGGCCAGTCTGGTTTCTGTGTGTGTGCATGCATTATATTTATTTCTCTATATTTGGGAGAGCCATTTTCAACTTTTTGCTCTTCCTGCCATGAGTCACATGGAACTGCTTCAGGGAATGCTCTTCCTGCCATGAGTCACATGGAACTGCTTCAGGGAATGCTCTTCCTGCCTTGAGTCACATGGAACTGCTTCAGGGAATGCTCTTCCTGCCATGAGTCACATGGAACTGCTTCAGGGAATTCTCTTCCTGCCATGAGTCACATGGAACTGCTTCAGGGTATGCTCTTCCTGCCTTGAGTCACATGGAACTGCTTCAGGGAATGCTCTTCCTGCCATGAGTCACATGGATCTGCTTCAGGGAATGCTCTTCCTGCCATGAGTCACATGGAACTGCTTCAGGGAATGCTCTTCCTGCCTTGAGTCACATGGAACTGCTTCAGGGAATGCTCTTCCTGCCATGAGTCACATGGAACTGCTTCAGGGAATGCTCTTCCTGCCTTGAGTCACATGGAACTGCTTCAGGGAATGCTCACACACCTTATGACCAGGAAATCCCTAATAGCGATGCCTCCCCGCATTCCCCCGCTTTATGATGCTGGCGTGTTTATACTATGAGAGAATAAAACGCTAGATATACTTATCTTAGTACACATACTCATTTCCATAGCGTTTCAACTTCTGGCAAGACTGGCATGTTGGACCCCCCAGAATTTTGCAAGGATGTAGATAATTCAGTCAGAACTGTAACACACTTAGTTTGCAGTGTGCACGCATATTGCTCTGTTTTCCTGCAATTCACTGCTGCAATCCCAGGTGGGACGTCTCAAACATGTCAGTGGAAATTCAAACGCTATGGAAATGATTATGCAAATTAAGATACATTTAGTCTCTTTTGTAATTTAAACAAGCCCCTAGACTCTGGTGGTCCGGTTGGTGCTCCAAATGAGCGCCTTAGACCACTTTGCCAACAATGAAGACCCTTGGTATTGTTTTTCTACCACTGTGTTGTTTATTTATTTTTATGTAGTTTTTGCTTCTCTCCATTTTTAAAAGCGGATGAGGCGATCTAACTAATTTTCTAAAAGGAAGTGGGTTTACTTTCAGTCCATTATTCTGCCTTGCAGCCTGCTGACACTATCTGTGTCTGGGAAGTAAGTCCATCTGTTCTTTTACATGCCTCTTCAGACGTTTTGGCTTAGTCAACAATGTAACATTTTGTATTGTTGTCCTCACAGAGGAAACTTTACTGTTCCGAAGCTGCTTCCAGAATCCAACATGGCTTTTGGAGTTCTAGGGGTCTTCCTGGGTCTTCTCCTGGAGGTTTCTACACACGGACCCCACAGCATGCCCCGGACCTCCTGGAAACATGAGGGTATGGATGTGTACTTTTCCTTACTTTTCCGAACACATATACAGATTTGTTTGGTAACAGCAGGTTAGTTAGATCTTAAAATTACGTTTTGTCCTCCAATGGGGTTAGTTTCTACGGCACTATGGATATATATGGACTAACTAAGTATATGACAGTTCACCGTGATTGTGAAATGGTCTCACCTTAAATGAATTCCTTTTAGGCGGTTGGAGTCTTTCAGCGTTTGAGTGTTTGTGCCCAGACAGGCACTTGGAAAGCTGAGCCCTTTTACACCTGGCGCTGGTGCTGCCAAATTCTTAGCCTAACGGGAACTACTGCCATCTTTAACGGCAATCACCACACACACAAACACACCATCCTGAGAGGCAACTGATTTAAACTGACTTCATTACATCTTGATGACTTCTTAAACAGATTTATAACACCCAACCCTAATTGTAATTACTGAACTGGTCACCCAGTTTAACAGCCCGTCTTTCCTCCAGTTTAGACCGGTTTGGTTAAAAGTCAAATTACGGCAATGGACCTGATGTTCAATGGATGGTTTAACAAATGTAATCAAAGCTTCACTGAGGAATTTGTGGAGAAGCCTCTGGATAACTGTTTTGTTTTGGTTCAATATTGGCATTGGATTATGTTTTTTTTCCCAGAGGTCAATTTGGTGGAGTTTGCTGAACCAGGAATATCTAACTACTCGGCACTGTTGCTGAGTGAGGATAAGAAGGTGCTCTATGTCGGGGCAAGGGAGGCCATCTTTGAGCTCAGCATGACCAATGTGTCAATCATGAACCACAAGGTATATGCATGTTTCACTCCCCTAAACATCTGAACCAAACTTCTTTTTCATTGTATTAATAAATGCCCCCCTACAGATTGTATGGCAGGTCCCAGCAGCTGAAATGTCCATGTGCATCTTAAAAGGAAAATCTAAAGAGGTACGTTGGGTATCCTATCCAAGTCGTTCTGGTTTTTAGTCACTACAAAAAGATGTCTGGTATCTTTCTACCTGATCAGTTCTGCGTGACTTTTCCTGCTACATTGAAATGTCTGGGACTTGGGTTTGCAGATGGATTGTCTCAACTACATCCGGGTTTTACATGTGTTTGATGACAACCAGCTTTATGTATGTGGGACTCACGCATTTCAGCCAGTTTGTCGCTATCTGGTAAGTGGATCTTTTTAATTGCTGCTGGAAATTAGGACCATTGGGGACAACATTGACTTGACAGTGAGCAGTAATACTGGGTCATTTTAATGTCATCATTCTTGTCTCAGTCCCTGAAGGGTTTCAGTTTGATGGGTCCAATGGAGGATGGTCGGGGAAAATGTTCCTTTGATCCAGCTCAGAGCTTCACAGGTGTCATGGTTGGTGAGTGGACCAAAATTTCACATTAAAATGTTTCTCTGGCATTTAAAACATGTAAAAACAAACCAGTTGAAATTAATAGGAACAATGTATAGTATATTTGTAAATATTCTTTTTTTTTTTCTTTTTTCAGATAAAGAAATTTACTCAGGGACATCTTATAACTTTTTAGGAAGTGAACCGATTATCTCCAAAACTCTTTCTCAGAGTCCTTTGCGAACTGAGTATTCAACGTCTTGGCTTAACGGTAAGAACAGAGCAGTGGCTCCTGTTAATAATCTTTACTGGACTGGGTCTGGGGCTAACGGCCAATATCCTTTCAAATGTGCCAGAGTTATTTTTGGTTTCCTTACTCCGAAAGTGAAGTTAATATTCCATTTAGCTTTCTAATTTCTCCCTCGTTCCACAAACAGAGCCAAGTTTTGTGTTTGTCGATGTCATCCGAGAGGGGGAAAACAGTGCCACCGGCGAGGACGATAAGGTCTACTACTTTTTTACCGAAGTGTCTGTGGAGTACGAGTTCTTCGGCAAGCTACTCATACCAAGGATTGCCCGTGTCTGCAAGGTCAGGATCTGAGGGGAAATTCTGTTGAATTGTCACCTGCTGCGATCAGAAAGACAGGCTTGCGATGAAGGCGGCCAATTGAGAGGTCATTATTAGTCATTATTCCATGTCCAACGTGCTTTTTCTTTTTCCAGGGTGATCTAGGTGGACAGCGGACGTTGCAAAAAAAATGGACCAGTTTCCTGAAGGCGAAGCTGGTGTGTTCCATGCCCGAGCTCAACTTTGTGTTCAATGTGGTCCATGATGTGTTTATTCTGAAAACTCCTAACTGGAGAGAGACGGTCATCTACGGAGTGTTCACGTCACAGTGGTGAGCTTGCAAACGTCAGCTTGCGCCTAACATGAGGTGCTTGCACTTGTCCTTTTCTGCTGGCCCTGGTTAACTTGTTGTTTAAGGATAAGTGAACTCAATACCCCTGTGATTGTCCCACCAAGCTATAAACTGTTTGTGTCTCTGAGTTAATTGTCATGTAAATGCTCTTATTCCTGCTTTGTAACACCAATTGTGTTTGTAACTGTTTGTCATTTTAACAGCATATTATTTCTAAGGGTGTAATTACAGAAAATCCCTTTGCTAGACATCTAGACACATAGAAAGGAACTTAATGTAAATGGATAACATCTACTCTAAGTCTATCTCTCTCCTCATTAGGGGAAATGTAGGCCTGTCTGCGGTTTGCGCCTACAACATGTCTTCTGTGGAGGAAGTGTTCTCTAAGGGGAAATACATGCAAAAGGCCACAGTGGAACAGTCTCACACAAAATGGGTGAGGTACAATGGAATCACCCCCACCCCTCGCCCAGGAGCTGTAAGTGTCACCAGCTGAACTCACCCCCTCCCCCAAACATAACTACAAAATAACATATGAATTGTAAAGGTTTTTATTAAGAGAGGACTCTCTTGTTCACCCATCTAATCTGGTGTTTGTCTGCTGTTTGCATTGACAGTCATATTTGGATTGTAATCTTTATTTGGTCTTATTCAGTATTCAGGCTATTGTATAATTCATTGAGTCATCCTTTCCACCTCCACCCTAAGTGCATCAACAACCACAACCGTCTCCAGAACATCACCAACTCTCTCCACCTGCCTGATAAGACGCTCCAGTTTGTGAAGGACCATCCTCTCCTAGAGGACCCAGTCTTGCCCATTGGCAACGGTCCCAAACTCATCGCAAAGGACGTCAACTACACCCAGATTGTCGTAGAGAGGGTACAGGCACTGGACAACAACGTGTATGATGTCATCTTCACTGGAACGGGTAGGGAACGAAAACGTTAATAGATTTTATAATTAGATGTATTTATGTATACTAATTTCTTGTATGGAAAGGCAGGGATGTCACCATAAATGTTTTCTCAAGTCCTTAAGACTAACTCCAGTGCTTCAGTCCCTGACGTTCTATTTAATTTCTGGAGAGAGCTGTACTGTACAACTGCAGAATCTGTGTAAATGTCACTTCCTTGGTTTTCATCTGTTTCCATAGATAAAGGTGTCCTGCACAAGTCAGTGTTGTACGAAGAAGTCCATATGGTGGAGGAGATTCAGCTTCTTCACAACTCTGAGCCGATCAAGAACTTGCTACTCTCAACTCAGGGGGTTAGTGAAATATTATCATCTGCTTCAACGGCAGGAACGTGCAGCTAAGATTTCGACAAGATTTTGGCTGCTTTGTATTTCTCGAGGCGTCTTTTGAATTTTCCAGACAACACAACCTACAGACTTTGATTCCTGCATTGGCTTTTGTCTATGCAGAAGCTCTCGTTGAATTTGTGACTAGAAAGGGGGAAGTTTGTTTTCAGACAAAGGAGACAGCCAGTCTGCCCCCGAGTTAAAACCACAACTGCTCAGTGCATGAATAATGATTAGTCTGAGTATTGTTTCCCATGTGCCAGACCTATGCATCTATAAGCATTTCTGCAGACGCAAGGCAAAACGCTGCGCGTGGAATATGTTGTTTTTGAACGTGTGTGTTAACCTGTAGTGTGTGTGTGTGTGTGTCCTTTTACAGACAAGCTTCCTCTATGCTGGCTCTGACTCAGGTGTGGTACAGTCTCCGACTGCATTCTGTGAGAAGTACCCATCTTGTTCGGACTGTATCTTGACCCGGGATCCCTACTGTGCCTGGGACCCAAACAAGTCGGCCTGCATAAACATCTTCCACGCCCAGGGCCCCTCACGCCAGTAATACTACTATAATCTGTACAATTCAACACTTATGTTTGGGTGTTGACTTGCTAGAACCATCTTGTCCATCCCGTTTCTGTCTACAGACGGTGTCGCAAGTCAATGCTTGTCTATAGCCCAAGGGTGCCCAAACTTTGTCCTATGAAGGCCCAAAAAAATCTAACTTGACCGAGGGCCGTGGGCCAAAAGTAACGTTGCATTACATAAAACTGTATGGCGTGGCGGGCCAAATCAAAGGTCTCCGCAGGCCAAGTTTGGGCACCCCTGCTGTAGCCCAACGACTAATTTAACCGCTGTTCTGCTTCTTTTTCAGAAACTTGATCCAGAGCCTTAGAGGTGACGCAGACAAATGTCCCTCAGGTATGTAACTAGACAGGCTTCAAATTCAAGTTAAACATTTCCAAAGCACTGGCTGAGGTTAGTAACCATCTATTTTTTAAATGTTTAGTGCCGGGCCTGTCAGTGGAGGACTACCAGCATGTGGAAGTGAAACCCGGGAGCTCAGTGGAACTTCCGTGCCTCATTCATTCCAACATGGCCGTCGCGGTCTGGAAGGCGAATGGCAGCTTGCTGACCGAGGCCTCGAGGTTTCACCTGATGGGAGAGGCGGGTCTGCTCATTTACAGCGTGGCTCCGGAGGACCAGGGGCTCTACGAGTGCTGGTCCCTGGAGTGGGCCCCGGCCATGGGAAAAAACTTCAGCCGCCTCCTGGCCGGGTATTTACTGGTTCTAGATGTCCCCAGGAGGCCTTCACCGCGAGGCCACCCGCCTCAGACTGCCGTCACCCGGACCCAGTCCAACGCCGCCACCGAAGGTAATAACATCGCAAGGCTCCTCCCACTAACCTCAGCCACTCATAGACCCGCTGCCCCCACCTCTCCTACGCCCCCCCGCATCGCCTCGTCTTCACTAACCACGCCCCTCGGCAGCGACACTGCCCAACTCTCGCCCGAGCTCCTTCCCCCCAGCATCACCACCATTCCGGAGAACGTGGACCCCGAGTACCTCCAGCTCGACAACAGCCGGGCGCTCCTCTTTCTCTTCCTCCTGTTCTTCATGCTCTTCCTGGCCGCGCTGGCGTACAATTGCTACATGCGCTACCTTCCAGGGCCGTGTCTCCGTCTGCGTGCTGCCCTGCTCGGCGGCCACAAGAAGCCCCCGACCGAGTACGAGGCCTGCGAGGCTGGGCTAATGGTTCCGGTCGAGAAGACGGGTCTGACGCATCAGACTCAAACAAACCAGAACGGGGCCAAGCTCCGGGCCCTGAGGGACACGGGCTACGAAACCGAGCCGGAATGCGTCAACGGCCGGATCCCCTCTCACAGCCTCACAGAAGAAAAGCCCTTTGATGTGGACTGCGACTCGCAGCCTATTGAATTTGCAGATGCAGATCAAGAAGCCTCGCCGTACTGATGGCCATCTCCACTCCTTTTTACCAGTTACTGTTAGGTACCGTCATGTTATTTAGTGTCTCGCTCTTTCTCTCAGACACCTATGACATACAGTACTCAGCATAAATGAATACACCCCCTTTCAAATGATTTGTAGCTATGTCTTAGTGAACACCAGAACAATTGGCTGAAATTTGACAAAACATTTGCTTTCATTAAAAACATATATAAGGTTCACCCACATCATAAAATAATACATTTTATTCAAATGCGGTGTTGTAAAAATGAGTACACCCAACAGCAAATTCTATTAAATCAAATATTTTGTATGGCCTCCAAGATTTTTAAGGACAGTACCAACTGTTCTGGACATGGAGTGAACTAGTTGGTGACATACTGCCACATCTATCAGCAGTGGCCTTGAATGGATGTTTTGGGTCATTATCATGTTGAATGAGTGCACTGTGACCCAGGGTGCAGAGAGAGGTGTTAGCTTCCGTGGACGGCTCAGAATGCTTGCCACAAGTCCATCCTTTTTATATATTTTTTATAACTTTTGCTACTGTATTCTGACTGATTAGCAAAGCCTTATTAATTGTCTTGTAGCCATTACCTTTTTTGTGTAATAATTATCTTAAGACTTCTCTTCTATGTGGTGCCATAATTGTCAGCAACAATTAGACTGGGAGGAGATTGTATAGGTTAAATATCACCCCTTAATTGTCAATTATCTTGCAGCAACCTGTGGGATGATTGGTTAGACTTGTATGTTGTTGAATTCCAGTCAATTAGCATTTTACCCATTTTAATTCCTAAAAGCTTAATTAGGGTGTACTCATTTTTGTCTTAAATCACTTTGTCTAAAAACGTTCATTTTTGTTTTATTGTACTGACAAGTCCAATTTGCAACCAATGAACCAGAGTTGCTGGAATATTTTATTGTATGGAAAGTATTAGTTCTAAGGAGAGAATTTTCGGAGACATCTTTTGGGGTGTAGTCATTTAATCTGAGTATTGTATGATGGTTTGCTCTGTCTCCCCCTCTGTCGGAAGTTGAGATGAACAGACAGGCTGACTTATTATTTT
>JACXGK010000023.1:119185-222661 GCA_016801125.1 Novumbra hubbsi
TTTACCAAATTGGTAAGTTAAAGTGTTTTCCAAATTGGAGCCTTTTTTTTTTTTTTTTACAATTCTGTGTAAACGCCTTTTTAGCTTAAGCTGCATTTTTCAGAGTTACCCCTGAACAACGTTATTTGACGCGTAGGTTAGGTACTTAACATCTTAATTTATAGGTTGTACAATGATGTCATATATTCTGCAGTGCGGCCTGTAAGTTCTCAGGGACAGTTTGTTCTTGACGTGAGCATTCTCTCTTCAGTCAGAGAATGATAGTAAGTAAAAGTTATGTTGGTAAACTGACAGTTAACAATGGTCAATGACTGATTGAAGACATGGTATAACTGTGGTACAAGATCTATTGTGGCAGTGGAGGAGCTTGGACCAGAAAACCAACCTAAGGTGGTTCATCAGCTGTTTTTGGAGAAGAGGGAAGGTGGTTGTAGCAATCGAAATGCGTTTTATGCTGACATGGAGTAAAGTGAATTGGGGAAGGGAATCATTGTGACTCCTTCCAGACACTCACACCACTTCTGCCTGAAGTGCTGGGACATCTCCTAAACAATCAATTTCAAATCCAACTGCTTTTATTTGAAAAATGCTGTTATTCCCTAGCTCCATATTTACTACACCTGTTTTCCGTCATTAACCTGTGTTGTTTTTTTGTTTTTTTTCCACTGGTCAATTGAACATGGGTATGTACAATGTGAAAAAAAGCTTTTAAAAGCTAGAAAGGTATGACAATGAGAAAGTATGATGAAATATTATATGATATGGGTCTTGGAAGCAGTTACAGGTATTTTCTATTTATTTAATGAAGCTTTTGTTTTACAGTCTGTAATGAGCATTTATTTAAGACCTGTTCATTCTTATTTGAACATTTTAACTAGTGTAGTTATTTGTTTCACTCTTAATTTCATAGTATTTCTGCTTACAATGTCCCTTTAAATAGGTAGACCTTTTGCCTTACCCTCCTCTGCCTGTCACATTTCTTTTCCTACCTGGTTGTTGTCCTCAGAACTCTTTTTCTTTCCTTCGTCACTCCCTCCCTCTGTTCCCACCTCCCTTCCAGTGTCCTCTGCTGTTGTTCCTCTCTCTCCCGTTGTCAACACCACCTCATCCTATTCCACCTCGGGAAGTAGTCCCCCTATTTCTTCTTCCTCTGCGGGGTTAGGGGTGCGCCTGCTTCCACCTTCCCTCCAGGACCAGGCTTGGGGAGTTCAGGCCCAAGAGGCCTTCCTGCTCTTCTGTCTGGCCTTGGGTGAGTGGTGCCTGTTGTGACTGACTTCTCTGCTGGAATCTGGAGCGTTAATGAACTTTGTTTTGTTTGTTTTTTGCATGGATATTGCCATTGAGGGCTCTCCGTCCCGTCCCCCTTTTAAGGAGTGGATTGGGACCTATCAGCCAACCAACAGGGATGGGCAGTTGCCGGACACATTACATTTATTTTGTTGTCTGAACGTACTGGATTAGTAATATTACAATTTAGATATTTGGTTGTGCGTTCAGTCTAGCTTTCACCCATTTAACTATTTAAATGTGGGGGTACACAGACCCCCACAAGCCATTACAGGCCTTCAGAATTAATCATTCCAATTTGTTTTTGGCCTCATCACTTTACTACCTTGTATTAGAGCATGTCATCCTCAAATTTGTTTGGAAATGTCCCATCTAGTGGCTACAATAAAAGTATAACAAGCAGAATTTAAATCAAGCCTAAAGCGCCACAAATGGTGGTAAATCCCTAACGATAGCTTAAAAAAAAAAAAAAAGATCTGTAAAGTGGTCAAAAAGTGGCAAATAGCCTAGCGGTGAGAGGATCGGGCCATGAAAGGTTTTTAGATCAAATCCCCTAGCTGGTTCAAATCCCTAAGTTGAAAAATTGCTTGTTCTCTCCCTGTGCAAGGCATTTAAACCTAACTGCATCCAGGTCATTGCTGTAAATGAGAACATGTTCTCAACATACTCAGGCACAGCTTCTGTGTGTTTTCTGACATCAACTCCCTAACCTTCTTACCTAGCCTAACCTGAAATGTGTTTGGATGCTTGAAGCACCTTCCTTTCTTTAAGACATGTCTTCCTGCTGTGCTTGTTCTTCTGGTAGTTTTAAGACAATGGGAACCAACCAATGATATGATGGCTTTTAATGTTTTGATGAAAATTTTAGTACAGATCGTCTTACCCAACTGTGTGTTTTGATTGCTCAAGACGTCTCAAATGGATTCTGTTCCATGTTGGTTTTTTATTTGTTTTTTTAAAACAAGATTTGCACCGTCTTTAAATCCAACTGAAATCAGACCTTAAACTTGTGATATATATAATTCAAAAAGCTGTCTCAAGGTAAGATCCTACTCATTTAGCATGAGAATGTCTTTTACAAACAAACTTGTGCCTGTACAGTGTATATATTTGTATAAATGGAATATAGTTTTTGAAGATGTAAATACTGTATATCCACACAGGCATTTTGGGGCTACTGTTGCTTGAAAGTTTCAATAAATCGTGATTTCAATTATGAACATACCTTTCTGGTTTCTTTAATGTTATTCTAAATAAAATAAAGTGCTCTAAAGTTACAACAAACATAAACAGGATGGTGTTTTTTTACAAGTTTATAAAGCCTTCAGAAACAATTGCTCAATAAATGATATTTACTTAATCGTGATCACATTTTAAAACATGCTGATGCCCCAATTTAAGGTATTTAGACCCTATCGTGCTCTGCACATTTCTAGTGTTTTAGACGTAATTTATAATGACACACTTTTTTGTCACGATTCTACAATTCTTGGCAGCAAGTCATTTTGGGTATGACTACCTGCTTTTGAACAGTTTCTCACATTATTCCTTGTACATTCTCTCAAACTATGTCAGATTGTATGGAGTGTCAGTGAACTGTAAGATTTCCTTGCACAAAAGAGGATAAGTGTTCAAGAGGTTTAGCAAATCCCTGCTATTAAGTCAGAACACAGGAGCAAAAGTGATAGAGAAGTTCAAGAAGGATGGACTTGTGACAAGCCCATTGAAATGTTATGACCAGCCTCGTAATCTTTCCCCTTGCCAGAATGATTTTTGCTGAGACAAGTACAGGAGAATTGCAAAGCAAGTGCCTCAGAGCTGGCAAAAGCTGTAGAAAAACAAACTTCTGTGATGGTTTAATCTCACACATTATGACGCACCCTGCATAGAAGAGTACTCATTCATGCAGTATACAGTAGGACACAATGCATCGAAGGTCAAATTGTGGTGTCATGGTAACAGGTTCTTATGAAAGATATTGACATTTTTCATTTTAAATTGCTTGTAGATTGATGTAAAGAATTTTAACGACATGTTGAAAGTAACTGAATACTTTCCAATGGCACAGTATATTTGGACTGAAAGCTACATGCTAGTACATCGCAGGCAGCATGTAGGTAATGGCGTAATTTTATATTTTTAGCGGGTTAGTCTTGAATACAAAAAGTGAGCTTGGAGTTGGCCTGACTACACAGATGTTCTAGAGTGAAACGCACACATGGTTAACGGAAATGAACCCATTAAGTGACAGGATTCTATTTCTCACTCTCATTCTTTTCAAACTGCTTCCCATTAGACAACTAGCCTCCGTTCACCAAACCGTTCTGGCTGGCAACATTGAGCCAGTACACATGGTAGTGCTATTGTAGTAAGTGGCTATGCAGTTTATCTTGGGGAAAATGGTAGGTTCCTTTAAAACCAATACTTCATAACCAAGGACTACAAAGCATGTTTAACAGAGGCTTCTTGTCCAAGGTCCACATGCATTCCCGTTATGCCCCTTTAGGTCCCAGGGATCTGCGCATTCATTGGCATGTGAACGGGGCCCGCCTGGAGAAGTCAGTCACAGAGTATCGGCAGCCCCTTCAACGAGGGGGAACCAAAGGGGAGGTGCTGGTGAGCAGCTGGGTAAAAGAGGACGCTCTGGCAAAAGACACCAGCTATCGGTGTGTCGCTGTGTCCTCTGCAGGAAATGACACATCTAAAGTTGACCTTCACCTCATCAGTCGAGGTAGGATCCGGGGTGCCTTGGACAGTTGAAGCTTTGTCTGTGCATCTCTCGCCTTATGTCATCCGTTCATGACTGAAATACTCCAATAAACGAGTCGCCATATGGCTCAATTTGATGGAAGTAGATTCTAATGCCATCACTACAAGGACATTCAGTTGGTTATTTTTTCTTTTATCATATGAACACCACCCAAGTGCTTTGAACTCCTGTAGTCAGGTGTCATTTACGGGACATATACTTTTTGTTGATTAACAGATGAAGACAGTATTCCATCCAGTGATATGAGCCATTGGAGGGGTTCCCTCTCAGAACATGAGAAACTGCTAAAGAGATGGAAAAGAGCATGGGTAGGTAATTGAGAAAAATGTATTTGATGGGGAGTGAAAATTGTTAAGCTTTGATTTATATCTAATTTAAGTAATAGTTCTTTGAATAAGTAAAATTACACATGCATAAACACATTTGAATATTTTCGGGGGGCTCAATAATCTAATATTGAAAAACTGCATGTGATAAGATTTGTATGATTTGCTTACCCGTGAGAATTAGAAGACCTCTGATCTGTGGGATACTTCAACTTTCTTTGCAAACTTTTAATGGCTGTGCATGTTTGGTTAGAGTTGGGGTTTGAACATTCATCTACTTCAGGCTCTGTAAGTCTAGATATCTCTCCAGATCATACATCAAACATAAACAATGTTTTGAGCACTGTCCAACTAAAAAGTATTTTATGGTCGTTTCCTGGTTCAAAAAGTTTAGCTTTGTGTGTCTGGGGTTTGTGCTCAAAACATTGTTTATGTTTCACAACCTGGCTAGTATTTTCACTGACCTGCAAGAACACCTTGAACCTTCCTCCGAAGTAAAAGTTGAACCCCTGATTGCATATTAAAACACTGTTATGACTTATGGTTTGGATTCCTGCACCCTTCTAACTTACTTGAGGTAGACGGAAGAAAGCTATAAACGATATTCTTAATATCACTCACTTTGTATTTCTCCACTAGGAAAGTTGTGATGGACAAGGTGCTCTTTGAGGCGTACCTGTGCTCATTGGCTCAATATCTAGGGTTCAGCCCAAGTGACCTGACCTGACCTCGGCCCAAAGATGTTGCAACGTGACAAGTGACATGTCACTTTTGTTGTGCCGTTTCAAACCTGAAGCAAGGCTGTAACCTCAGGCATCAGTTCTGCAGGCTTCACCTGTTTAGGAAGGAGCTTAATTAGTCCATTATAATGTCACAAGCCTTTGATATAGGCTTTAGTAGCATAAACCGCCCCCATGTGATGGACAAAATGGGGATTGGGCAGATGAGCGTCCTTTGAATCATGATGCTTCAATCAGTATTCCCAGTAAAGGTAACTGAACCTTTGTGATCAAGAAGGGGTATGAAGTGTCAGGAATTTCCACACATTTACTGACAATTTCCCACAAGGATGTCTTGGTGAACGTTGCACTTTCTCATCTATAGTTGCTTTGTCCAGCTGTCTTATGGCAGAGGTCACGTCACAGATGAGATTTAGGTGTGTTATTTTGTTGTTGTTGAGATTTATATATTTTGAAGTATGTAAGGTTTGTTTTATTGAAATTACTGTTACAGTTGACTGTGACTGGATAATATCTACTTTAATTGTTCATCCAAGGAAGAGTGGATCTCACAGTGCAACATTATATTGCAACACTAAAATAAACATACACCGCTACCACAGTACCAGACAAACTTACAACTTCATTACAATTTGTGAATATCCGAGATACACATATGTGACCATCAAACAATATTCACCCTAGTGTGCCTTTCATTTGGTTCAAATTGCCAAAGAAGTGTAGTGTTATGTGAGCTTAGAATGATTGATTATTTTTGCAGACAGATTAAACGTATGTTTTCTCTGTCATTATGTTGTCATGAAAGCTCTTAAATCTTGTCTCTGGAATGTTTTATTGTTTACTATGTGATTTGTATGACAAAATCTAGAACAAAATACCATTAAAGTTAACATTGCAGTGGAATCGGTTGTCTTATTTATTGCATAACATACTGTGTTCTTTATGTAATAGCAACCTGTGAGAGCCGTGAAATGCAGAAAAGAGGTTTGAAAACAGATGCAACACTTTAGTTGTTCGTACCAGTGTCAGGACTTCATGACAATTTTAAAGGACAGTTGCCCCTTTAACAGCTGTCAATGCTAAATTAAAAACCAGGTTTACACCATGAGGACATCAAAGCAGGATTCTCCTCAGGAGCTCTGTCTCTGGTTGAATTATTAAGCAGCAACTAACGGTGGGCTAAGCCTTCTTGTGCCTGTATCAACCTTCAGCATGTGACTAACAGCCTGCAACCTCAAGCAGCTTGATAGGCTGCTTGAGGCACTCTAGCCAGGGTGGATGTCTCTCTGCAATCTCTTGCCAGTTCTTAGCAGTTGGCAACTGAAATCCTGTGTAGGGATGCACATTCAAAAGTATTCATCAGCAGTATTCACTTGCCCTCTGGTGGCAAACAATGTCCTGTTATGCCGATAAAAATAAATTAGATAAGTTAGACATTCTGCTATGGCTGAATTAAACTGCATAATTGCATTGATAGCATACTAATATACACTGAGGATTTACATTTACTGTGCATATTGGACTGTACATCTTAAAAATTAAAGCTAAAAACTGCACACAAAATGGCCTTTGTGTGAACAATTAATTATTGGTAAGTTGCTCCTATTACATATATTTTAATAGCTAGCGACAATAAGGATAATATACATTTATGTAATTATTAATAAGCTTTTCATATTCCTCATCACTGAGTCATTACCAAAACCATTGTACACTGCCAGAGATGCCTGTATGCTTTTGGAACAAGGTCATTGTACACTATATATGCCATTTATTTTTCTAATAACAAAGCCAGTTCCTGACACTAAGGGCTTCTTATTTGTCTGATTTTATTTAAATTTTTATGTTATATTGCCTTTATACCTTACACTGAATTTCAAAGTGTCCTTCCTCCACATGCCAATTGTGGATGTTAAATAACATGCATATTGAGCAGTATCCAGATATGGTTTCTTAGAATTTCTTCTCTCTGCAGCAGATACAGTCTGGATATGAAAAGTGATTGTGCAATATGGATTGGTACATTTTAAGTTCTTCACAATTCATGTAGCCTATAGTTTTGGAAATATCTGACTGGAGTCAGTGTAAACATAAAATCACAGAAAACTAAATCACACAAGAAAACACTTAATTGTCCATAGTTATTTCTGTAATTGCATTACACTTGAAATCAACTGTTTCGATAGTATGCTGCCTTTCTAATTTACTATCTGAGTAAATAAATATACATAAATAAATGATCTTTTACGTGCAATATGTTTTATGGGAGTTGGGTATATTTCTAAATTGCCTCTGCTGGAATTCTTTTATAGACATAAATCAAGATTAGACATGTATAATTGCTACAAATTATTTGTGTGCTTCATTTAACAAAATGCCCCTTGATTTTCCAGCATATGGTCACTCTATAAACTCGTAGTGACGTATTTTTTATAAGGCAATATGTATCCCATGTACGGTATATTATAGTGTTTTGCATTGGGGGCTAAAGAGGGTGTAGAACATATTGTATTTCTAGATTTAGCACACCATTCCCCATGATTAGATAGGTTTGTTTTACTCTGAACATTTTCTGCAATGCTTTCACTGTGGCGCAAACGATAGTTTTTTAAGCTTTGGTTTTAGTCATTCGCATTGTATGAAAATCTATCATAGAACATGCTTAAATATTGATTATTGTTGTAAATGTTTTAAGTTATACGCCTCTTTTATTTAGTTTTTTTTTTTGTATCTTCGTGAACCGGAAGTGTTTTTTAATGTTGCTTACAACACTGATAGCTTACTTACTTACTGTAGCTCGAGTAAGAGGTGCGTTTCTTCGAAAAGGTCAACAACTTAAAACTATCGAGATTAATCGGTTAAAACGGTTGACCTTTGCGTGAGTGCGACCCTTTTTTGGTTATATGTATTTATACTATATTTACTAATTGTAAACGTAAACATTACACCCAATGTGCTACCGCCAACGTTAGCTCATGGTCAAAACTACTCATCACCACTCAGTGATGTGTTAACTGTTGCTATTTAGTTTGCATTCGCCATTCCTTGTGTGATTGTAGTGGATTTTGTTCGTTTAAGAAAGAACATGCCCTTGTCTACTCACTCTCAGACAGTAGATGACAACTACATTCTTGTAGCTAGTTTGGATAATGTCAGGAATCTGTCAAACATCTTGAAAGCCATCGCATTTAAAGATCACGCCATCTTCAATGCCACACCAAATGGCTTGAAAGTCACAGTGGAGGACTCCAAATGTCTGCAAGCCAATGCGTTCATTCAGGTTAGTCCAGGGTCAGAGATACAAAGGCATTCACATTACCTGTTTTACCTGGTTGATGTTGTCATTCTATATCTAGGCAGAGATCTTTCAGGAGTTTAGCATCAAAGAGGACTCAGTGGGTTTTCAGATTAACCTGACCGTTCTCTTGGATTGTCTTACCATCTTTGGTGGAAGCACTGTAGCAGGTAATGGGGACAGTACAATGTACATTTCACACAGCATCTTAGAAGTAGGGCTGCTCTAGGGTACATTTTTAACATTAAATGCAGAGTGGGAGACCTGGTCCTAGATAAAAATGTGTACTATAAAACGTTTTCTGAATATAGTTGTCCCATTCTTTAATACATGCTGCTGAAATGAACTAACATGTCTGGTTTCTATATTGTTTGCAGGAGTGACCACTGCTTTGAAGATGTGCTACAATGGCTATGGCTACCCGCTGACTCTGTTCTTAGAGGAGGGTGGAGTTGTCACGGTGTGTGAGATCAGCAATGCAACCCATTTGATGGCAGTCTCATTTTCCGTATCATTTCATCGTATTGCATCAGAATCAAGAGATTTTGTGCTTTTTTTATTCATTTTTTTTAGGTGTGTAAGATCAACACCCAGGAGCCCGAGGAGCCTATTGACTTTGATTTTTGTAGCACCAACGTAACAAATAAAGTAATCCTGCAGTCAGAGAGTCTGAAGGAAGCCTTTTCTGAGCTGGACATGACTAGCGAGGTGCTGCAGATCACCATGTCTCCAAGCCAGCCCTACTTCAGGTAGTACTTGTTTATATTTAGCGCTGCGGTCAACTCTAAGGCCCAGGTTCTAGTCCTGGTTGGGAGTGTCATAAAAATGGTGCATATTGGCCATGGGTTATGTGTGGCGGGAAGGCTAGTGGAATTTTCCATGTCATTAAACTGTAGTGGCTCCTTGGGGTAGGTCGCATGCCTGCAAGCTGACTTAGGACCATTGGTTTTAAGGAGAGGAGCTGTGGTGTTCAGCTAACCGGAGGCCAATGTTGGCTACAGTTTTTTTATTTAGTCTTACTATGATTTCACTTCATTCTTTTTATATATAGATTATCTACGTTTGGGAATTCTGGTAACGCCCATTATGACTATCCCAAGGACTCTGACTTGATGGAGCTTTTCCAGTGTTCAAAGACACAGACAAATCGGTAACATATATTTTATGAGCAGTTATATTTAAATAAATGTTAATGCTGTTTTGTTATTCTGACATTACATTAAAAAAAACAAGTGTTTTTTGTATGTTAACACATCATGGGATGCATACAAAATGTGAATTTCTTTTTACATTGTTGACTTCTGGCTTTATGGCTTTCTCCCGTAATTACACTATTGTTCTCTGCTCATTTGTTTTTTAGGTACAGGATGTCCCTTCTGAAGCCATCCACCAAGGCCCTAGCTCTGTCCTGTAAGGTCTCGGTGAGGACCGACAGCAGAGGTTTTCTTTCTCTACAGTACCTGGTCAGAAACGATGACGGACAAATCTGCTTCGTAGAATATTACTGTTGTCCGGATGAGGAGGTTGAAGAAGAGTTATGAGAGAAGTAAAAAAGGGAATATATATATATATATATATATATATATATATAAATATGACCTTTTCTTATCATACTAAAGAGACACTTTCTTATTTTACTTGGTGGTTTCTCCTGACTTTATTATTTGTAAATTGTTTGTATACAATTATTTTAATTAAAGTATTAACGTTCAATAATTTCCTAGAATGTCTTTTCTGGTTTGTGTTTAAGTAATACAGGTCTTCCACAGTCCATTTAAGGTTCGGTTGGGCTCACTTTGGCCAAATACATCTGATTTGTGTGAAGGTCTATGTACTTAAACTGGGAAAAGCGTGATAGGATGTGAATAAGATTTATTTTCTCACTTATTTTACCACGTAAGTTGCCTGAAAATACATTCCCATTTACAACAATAAACTGTAAAAGGAAGGAATTGGAAAGGGGATATATAAGCCAACTTGAAGCCAGGGATGGTAGCCCTGTTGGTATGTGTCTGTGAAACTGGGGTTAACACAATGCTAGCTTTCTATGTTATTACCCTTTATTCCTTGGTTTCATTATAGATTACCTTGTAACTGATATTTCCACGGCAAAGATCAAAGCAGTAACTTGGTCCCGCAAGTTCATGCTCAACAACAGTAGTAGACCACATTCACTACAAGACTTTGGTACTGGTAACCTGCAGATTAGCAGGGAGCTTCTGCCTATTTTCAGGCAAGGATCAAACCCACATTTCTACCTGTGCTTTTTGTTTTGCCGCCTCAGGTCTCTTCTCTGTCTCACACTCACCCCTTTCTTATTAAGAAATATCTACTACTGATTTGTGTGGTTGTTCCACCAAGCTATATTATTATATACTATATAACTTAAACACTGAACACTAGCTTGTTTACATTATGCTGTGCTTCATCATATTGAAATTGGCTGGACCATGTATATTTTTTACCATCTGTCTGCTGATGGCTGGAGACACTATTTTATTTTGGCATGGTAATACGAGTTCTGAAATTAAATTGCTGGAGTATATCAAATAAATGGAGTATATCCTATGTAAACAAGCAAACTAGAAACATTTTTGTCACTTAGCAGATGTTCTTATCCAAAGGGATATTACTCAGCAAGTTGTTAAGTATTTTATACTGGCTCCCGAGGGAAATACAATTACAACACCATTGCATTGTAAGCCCCATACTCTACCAACTGATAAACAATGACTGCAGTAATGTCTAAAACACCTTCAAAAACCATCAGTATTTGTAAATGTATGTGTATTTGCCGCCACCACTTACCACAGCCGGCTGCACATTTCATTCTGTACACAATATCTTATGGTTCTTAATAACATGCAAGTAATACATCAATATACCTATTGTCAGTCGCTTAAATGAAACAACCTTATTTTATTACTGAATTACCATGGAGGCTTTCATCTTGAGACCTCTGAGCTACCTGCATTGCATCTGAATTGAGAATATGCTTGTTGTGAGTACCAAAGTCTATTTTGCATAGTGAGATGTCCTTTAAACCAATGATGTAGCAGTGCATGTCATGTACATTAGAGGCAGCAGTTTTGACAGCTGGACTTCCCTAGGCCATCAATGGGGGCCTTAATAACTGACTACCATGTTCCCGTTTCAACAACTTTGCCATTACTAATCAGTATAAATATGTAATATGTAAAGGTAATGTTCCTGGTCGGGTGCAAAGCCAATCACATATGGGATCATAATTCTGATAATAATTTAAGATCAAGACGATTAGCAAAAAAGCTGTTCGCCCCCAAAAAACTCCAATACATTAGGTGGCGCCCGTTTGCATATTTGTCCTGCTCCCACGTGAGTTTTCCTTGCTCTGCTCCGCGCGTCACTAACATCCAAAATGTCTGCGCTCAGGAGAAAACGTGGGGGAACGGGTCCAAGTGTAAAAGCGAAAAGGGCGAAATTGATGGAAAATGGAAATAACCCTGAAACTCCAGAGATGGAGCAGAACAAGGAAATTACCGTCCCAGCACCAGTGTCAATGGTTAGTGTGTGTCGAACATGAAATAGCCAAACACCATAAGCAAACTAGCTACGCTAACCACTAACTTAAAAGTATAGCCGCTAGTCTTCGCGTATTAGCAAATGATACAACTTTTTCTATATTGTAGGTTGTTAACAGCAATGTAATAATGATTTTCTTATAGGGCAAATGGAAAAACAAAGAACGAGTTCTTGTTTTCTCTTCGAGAGGCATTAACTTCAGAACACGACACTTAATGCAAGACCTGAGGACGATGATGCCACACACTAAAGCGGGTTAGCGCTTATAAAAGTGATTTTTTTTTGTGATATTGTCAAGTTTTTGGGTTTACCTATTACGATGTGATCTTGTTGTTGCAGACACAAAAATGGACAGGAAGGACAAACTCTTTGTTATAAACGAGGTGTGTGAAATTAAGAATTGCAACAAATGCATATTCTTTGAAGCAAAGAAGAAGCAGGACCTCTACATGTGGTGAGTATCACGCTCACGGCAGTAAATGATGTATCTCAAAGACTACTTGCCCCTGATATCTCGGCTGTTTTCATTGCCTTGCATCTTGACTAGTTTATAAAAAAACGTACAATTCTCTCTTTTAGGGTTGCCAATGTCCCCCACGGGCCCTCAGCAAAGTTCTTGGTTCAAAATAGTGAGTGTCTTTGCAATGAGATGATAATCATACCAATTAAATGTACCATCAACAGTGACAACAAACGTATTGGTTGGAACGTAATTTCCCGCTGAAATATCAGTCATTGTTTCTCACCCCTTTTATGTAGTCCATACACTGGCAGAATTGAAAATGACAGGAAACTGCCTAAAAGGATCTAGACCTCTGCTGTCCTTTGATCCTGTAAGTACTGGGCCTTCCTTGTACATTGATGTTCTGTGTTTGCAGTACATAAACACTTCATATGGGCCTCAATGTTACGATCTTTGGGAATCCTATTTAATTAATCTTTTTTTTGTTTATTATTTTTGACAACAGCAATTTGATAAGGAACCACACTATGCACTGCTAAAGGAGCTCTTTATCCAGGTTTGTTTCATTGTCATTATGGCGAAATAATTTGGTTTGAATGATTCTGAAAGAAGTTCAGAAGTGACATGTGCATTGTTTTTGTAGATATTTTCGACTCCACAGTACCACCCTAGAAGCCAACCCTTTGTTGACCATGTCTTTACATTCACCGTCACAGACAACAGGATATGGTTTAGAAACTATCAGGTAAGTTTTGCTAATTTACCATTTTCACTTGCAGTTTGTTTAATCTATTATTCTTTCAAAATGTCTTTTTTTTTATTTTTTATTAACATTTCTTTAGGGGATTGTCAGAATGTCGGCTTGACTAGTTTTTATTAGCAACCACATATTTACTTATTCTTTGGGCCTACAGATCATTGAGGAAGATGCATCAATGGTTGAAATTGGACCTCGCTTTGTCCTGAATCTCATCAAAATATTCCAGGGGAGCTTTGGCGGCCCTACACTATATGAGAATCCATTTTTCGAGTCTCCAAACATGGTAATATTCTTCTTTTTTTTTTTTGACAATGGAACTCTATTATGGTACATGGACAAATATGACTGCAACATGCCAAATTCTTCTGAGATTTGTTTTTCCTCTGAGTTACAGTTAATAAGGAAATCTGTCCATTAAAATATTATTTGCCCCTAATGTATACATCTTAGAGAAATCTTGTGCTTATGGAAAATGACAGGAACCTTTTTGTTTTTGCTTGTGAAACATGGGGCCAATACTTCCCATGTTGTATTCATGTTTAAGTTTGGTATATTATCGGTGGGAATGAGTGATAGGTTTTGTTTCATATCTCCCTCCCTACAACACTATTTGATACAACCCTATTTAGCTAAAGCAGTAGTTGATTATTTATTCAATTGGCATTGTCAGCCTCTGCTTTAATGCACATGTATTCAGTAGGCATAGTCCTTGTTAATTCTTTACCCACGGCACTGGCAAACCAATTCCATATTTCCAGATTGTCTCATTGTTTATTTGTTATTCCTCACTACAGCACAGGCGGTTGATACGCATGTCCACAGCCTCCAAGCTGAAAGAGAAACAGATGATCAAGGATCTTCAGAAGCTGAAGAGAACAGAGAACAAGGAGGAGGTTTGCAGGGATGTGACGGATGACGTGTTTGCCACACCTGCTGACGAAAAGCCAGTCCACATCGAACTTGAGGCTCCCACCATCAAAGTCGTGAAGAAGAACAAACACAAGGTGTTCAAGCGACAGAGGAAGCTGAAGCGTTAGGGTGGAAACTTTCATCTGTTTGGTCTTTTGGAAATAAGGCTGGTAAGATTATTTCATTGGGTGTTTATTGATTAGTCTTATTTTCTTCTGTGTTTTGAGTGTGGCATTGAGGAAAGACATTTTGTAATGAACAATAACTACTGGGTGTGCCAATCATCTGTGCATCCCCTGAAGGTCTGTTTCTGAACATGTCAATGTATGCTTAATTTCTGCAAAAAAACAGCGTTATGCCACCTATGTCTGCTTATGTCTTCTCCTGTTTTTTTTCACTTGTGAAATAAAAGAAACTTTGATTTATGCCTAGATTGCTTTGTTATTATTGATTCATGGTAAAGTTGATACCTACATTTGTATTATATCAGATGGTATATGAATGTTTTTTCCATGTGCTTGACCATTTTGGTTATTGCTTACTGTATGTAAATATAAATGAAGTTTGCATAATAATAATAGAAAAATACATACTTAGTTCAGTTCCAACCTCATGGAAACAATAGTGTAGGGCAGGTGAATAATATTAAAAATGATGTCACCAACTTTTTCCCAAAATTAAATAATTTTGCTGGGTTCATAAAATTGTTCAATACATCTTTTATTGTTATTACGTAAAAATATCATTTGTATAAGAATACTAAGAAATCATTGCATGTTTTTTTCTGTGTAATATAATAAGGAGCACTTTGATTTTATTTGGGATCTATGATTAGATTAACTAGAATGAGCAGTCATCATCTGATGTATGACATTAAGCACAGCTTTAACAATAATTATTCCACTCTGGGAAGAAAGGTTGTGCAGGTAACAGTTTCCAGCAACACAAAACTTGTTGATGAAGCATAGAAAGCTTGATGGGTAATCTCAGTCTAGTGATCACACCTTCAAGCTAGATTCTGATTCTAGAAAAGGTTTATCTGTTAAGTTTGTAGGGTTTGTTTCTCTAAACTAAATCAATGAATATTCTTTTCATGTTAAACCGTCAGTTAACGACTAAGAGGGATAGACAAATCGGAAATCAATCAATCAAATGTATTTATAAAGCCCTTTTTACATCAGCAGTTGTCACAAAGTGCTTTTACAAAACACCCAGTCTAAAACCCCATCCAGCACTCAACAACAGGATTGAAGCACGGTGGCTAGGAAAAACTCCCTATGAGGGCTGGATTGTAGGAGGAAACCTAGAGAGGAACCAGGCTCAAAGGGGTGACCAGACCTCTTCTGGCTGTGCTGGGTGATATTTTAATAATACTGTTAATAATTAATAAATTCACATGAGCTGTGTCCAGAGTCTGTAAAGCCTAATCTAGGTCAGAAGCATGACCAGATTTGCAGGACAGGGACAGTCCAGGGTGGGTTGATGAGGGGGTCAGCAGGGTGGCATCTGGAATCGTCAGGATCGTCTAGACCTGAGTTTGGAGGGGGGTCAGCAGAATGGCAGCTGGAATTGTCAAGTATCGGCTTGTTCTGCAGCCCAACCAGGAGGACTCGGGACAATGTCATCTGAGCCTGGTACTCCACAGGTGTAGGCCGAGACCTTGTGTCCTTTTAAGTCAAAATGCAACAGGAGACAAGGAAAGTTGTTAGACAGTGCATTTCTTAGAGTTATGGAGGAGAACTAACTCTACTCCCCCGGCAAAATAATATAGCAGCATACAACTCTTTGTCTGACAGTGACACTGTGGCCCTAACCGGGGGAGGCCCCGGACAGGACCCTCGGCTTTGGGGAAGGCATTCTTCCAACAATAGATAGGTCTCTTTAAAGTTGGGAACACGGTTGTCATAACTGACGTCATCTTTATGCGCGAAGTCACCGGCCGGTAGTAGTGTTGACGCAAGTCCACGATGTATGTGTTACATTTGGAGTTCAATAACGACAACCTTTGTTTTTATTAATCTATTTTAAATGTATTTATAGATCGGTCAGTAGTTACGTGCAGTTGCATGTAGTTGTAATATTTGTTTCCTTTTTTTAGCATTCGTTATTGTTAAGTGGTTAGTTATAAGGTTAGCAGCTAGCTAGGTACTGTACATTAATAATCTGTGTTTCAGCAGAACCAGCACACGCTAAATATGAAGTGTCATTACGAGGTGTTGGGTGTTAAAAGGGACGCAACTGATGATGATTTAAAGAAGGTGTACCGGAAATTAGCTTTGAAATGGCATCCAGGTACAGTAATCTACAGTTGTTTTTAATATTTACCATCGTTAACTAGCACTAATATTGTTAGGCACGTCGCTAGATCCCAGTAATCAGACAGTGTCACTCACAATTGTACCTAGATGCTACGTCATGGTGGATCGATAAGGTAGTGTCGACAGTACCTAGATCCTATGCTATGGCGGATTGATAAAACGGCACGCTTATGTAATTCTGCCACAAAATGATTTGTAAACTGGAAGACTTACAACTAATAAGCATAGATAATTTAGATCGTTATGGCAGCAATTCACACCAATTATGCACCGATGTGGCTCAAAGATGTGTCTCCATCCAACAATAGTGTTTGAAGATACTGTAATGTTATTTGAGTAGCTGTTGATCAACTTACACCCAATTTAATTTCCAGATAAGAACTTGGCCAATGCAGATGAGGCATCAGAGCAGTTCAAACTGATCCAGGCGGCCTATGAAGTCCTGAGTGACCCACAGGAGAGGGCCTGGTAAGAATCATTTTCTGCAATGCCATAAACTAACTCATGCACTTTCTTTCTGTGGACATTAAATAGTAAAGACAATGTAACAGCCTTCTTAAATATGTGCAATGGGATTGTTTGTGACCACAAAGATTCAGTACCACGGTCAATGTCCCACCTAATATATGGCACTGTACTCTATTCAGAATTGATTTATAGGATCATATGGGAGAGTGACACTTACTGGTCATTCTCTGCTACTTCCATCATCCATGGTATCTCACCTGGAGTTCTACTAAGATCAACCTTGCTTAGCCTTGTAGGTGAGCCAGCAGTGGGATGCTGTTCTTGTAATGCTGTGCTTTTCCCCTCTTGCCAACATATTCCACTGTACAGGTATGACAACCACAGAGAGGCTCTCCTGAAAGGCGGTGTCAGTGGGGAGTACTCTGGCGAGAAAGTCGACCTAGTCCAGTTCTTCACAGTCACCTGTTATTCTGGTTACGGAGATGATGATACGGTGTGTATGATGACAGGTGGAACTATCCACCCTGTGTCTGGGGTCTGTCTTTACAGCAAGGATGGTAGAACAAAATCTCAACACTAGGGCTGGGCAATCTTTTATTGTACAGTAGGTACTATACTTTGGTTAAGTACCAACTGACTATAAAATGGACCCCAGTAGAGAACACCAGAAGATTGGTTTGACAAATTTGGGTGGTTTAGAAATCTGAAAACATTTCTTAATCCACGAAAAGTAGTTCTTAAAAATATATCATGAAAATGTTCAAATCGAATTGTTAAAATTACTGTAACATTTTATGTAACTGTCTGTTTTTTTCATTCTGTCAGGGTTTCTACACGGTGTACAGAAAGCTGTTTGAGGCCGTCTCGGAGGATGAGATGGAGCACAGTAAAGAGGATGTGGAGGAGGATGAGTTCCCTTCATTTGGAGACTCTTTGAGTGACTATGACACGGTACATTTTTAACAGGTTAAACACAGACACACACACACACACACACACACACACTAACTTCCACTCTTTTCGCAACAGACAAATATCCATACCACCACCAGTCCAGTCCTTTAGTCAATACTAATATTATGTAGAATTAATGAAATATCAACCAATTACCATGGTTATGGATAATTAGTCTAGAACTAGTTAGAAGAAAGTCTGTACAATCCAGAGTGTACAATGAATAAACAAATAATGTTATCTACAATAAAAGAACTGTCCTACTCATCAGGAACTCTCCAAGTGTTGATGTGTCAGCCACTATTATTCCTAGACTTCCTATAGCCAAAGTACAGAATCTTGAATGCAAGATGCAAATCACTATTTAGCTGCAAATACACTGCTCAAAAGGTTTAGGGAACACGTAATCATCATAGTAGAACACAAAAAGAAAAGTTTCTGGGGAAATGTAAAAGTATGCTTGCAGTCGCACCAGCTGTATCCGGGGTCCAGCTGTGTTCTGACAGTAAGTTAACACAGCTATCACCCGCGTAAAAAAATACAGAATAGGTAGCAAAATAACTTCAGCCTTACCTTTGACAAAGTAATTCCCATGGTCAGCCATTTTATTGACACTGCATAAATGGTACTGTAGCTAGCTAGCTTACTTGCAAATTTCAGAACCAGCAGCCATTTGCATGGCCTCATTCTGGATTCATTTTTAGTAATGTAAGTGGCTAGGTAACCAGCGTTAAGTGTAGCTAGCTACCCATGTTTTTGCCTCAAAAACAAAAAAAAATCCACAAAACAATAGCAACACAATCGTAAACGAGACGCACACATTTTGATAACTGTAATTTCTCTGTAGTGGAACAGTTGAACAGTTAGGGCAGCTATAATAATAAATACATTGGGAGAACAAGTATTTCATACACTGACGATTTTGCAGGTTTTCCTAATTACAAAGCATGTAGAAGTCTGTCATTTTCATCATAGGTACACTTCAACTGTGAGAGACAGAATCTAAAACAAAAATCCAGAAAATCACATTGTATGATTTTTTTGTAATTCATTTGATATACATTAATATTTGGTCCAGCAACCTTTGTTTGCAATTACAGAGATAATACCTTTCCTGTAGTTCTTGACCAGGTTTGCACAATGCAGCAGGGATTTGGGCCCACTTCTCCATACAGACCTTCTCCAGATCCTTCAGGTTTCGGGGCTGTCGCTGGGCAATACAGAGTTTCAGCTCCCTCCAAAGATTTTCTATTGGGTTCAGGTCTGGAGACTGGCTAGGCCACTCCAGGACCTTGAGATGCTTCTTACGGAGCCACTCCTTAGTTGCCCTGGCTGTGTGTTTCGGGTCGTTGTTGTGTTGGAAGACCCAGCCACGACCCCATCCATCTTCCCCTCAATGCGGTGCAGTCGTCCTATCCCCTTTGCAGAAAAGCATCCCCAAAGAATGATGTTTCCATCTCCATGCTTCACGGTTTGGATGGTGTTCTTAAGGTTGTACTCATCCTTTTTCTTTCTCCAAACACGGCAAGTGGAGTTTAGACCAAAAAGCTCGATTTTTGTCTCATCAGACCACATGACCTTCTCCCATTCCTCCTCTGGATCATCCAGATGGTCATTGGCAAACTTCAGACGGGCCTGGACAGGGCCCGTCTGGCTTGAGCAGGGGGACCTTGCGTGCGCTGCAGGATTTTAATACATGACGGCGTAGTGTGTTACTAATGGTTTTCTTTAAGACTGTGGTCCCAGCTCTCTTCAGGTCATTGACCAGGTCCTTCCGTGTAGTTCTAGGCTGATCCCTCACCTTCCTCATGATCATTGATACCCCACAAGTTGAGATGTGGCATGGAGCCCCAGACCGAGGGTGATTGACCGTCATCCATTTTCTAATATTTGCGCCAACAGTTGTTGCCTTTTCACCAAGCTGCTTGCATATTGTCCTGTAGCCCATCCCAGCCTTGTGCAGGTCTACAATTTTATCCCTGATGTCCTTACACAGCTCTCTGGTCTTGGCCATTGTGGAGAGGTTGGAGTCTGTTTTATTGAGTGTGTGACCTGTCTTTTCTACAGGTAATGAGTTCAAACAGGTGCAGTTAATACAGGTAATGAGTAGAGAACAGGAGGGCTTCTTAAAAACAAACTAACAGGTCTGTGAAAGCCGGCATTCTTACTGGTTGGTAGATGATAAAATACTTATGTCATGCAATAAAATGCAAATTAATTACTTACAAATCATCCAATGTGATTTTCTGGATTTTTGTTTTAGATTCCGTTTCTCACAGTCGAAGTGTACCTATAATAAAAATTACAGATCTCTACATGCTTTGCAAATAGGAAAACCTGCAAAATCGTCAGTGTATGAAATACTTGTTCTCCCCACTGTATATGTGGATAATAGTAGTGTTGCTTGCCGAATGCCTGGCATATCAATCTGTCCACTTAAGCCGCATAAGCGATTGTTAATCAATGTCTCATGTATTGGTGCAAATTAAAGAACCATTGACTTGGAGAGGCAACAGTAAGACAACCCCTAAAAGGGAATGTTTTTGCCGGTGGTCGCCACAGACAATTGCTCTCTCCTTATCCTTCATGACTGATTCTTCTCTTGTTTTGCCTATTTTGCACATTTTGATTAGTCAGACCACAGGACAGTTTTCCACTTAGTCTCAGTCCATCTTAATACATCCATCATAAGTACACATTAGTGGTAATCATAACAATTAAGTTTATTAAATATTCAGGCATAGAACTAATATGTACTTGAAATGTGATCCATATAATCATAGATACATTTTGTTGGTTGAGAAGTCTTATGGCCTTGTTAAGAGTTGCGATTGTAAGTCTTACCGTCTTAGAATCTGAAATTGTGTTCAGTTCTGTGTAGGCCACGGAAATAGGCATTATCTTTGTTAATATGTTTACTATTGGAACCCCCCCTACTTAATTCCATGGCAGCATATGTTTTTGACTTGGAGTCTTCTTTGCGTTGATTGGTGTTTATATGTAGGCCTTTCTCTGTACAATCATTTTAATTTCATTCGATTTTCTCAGAACCATCTGGTGTTGCCATTTTCATATGCAACCCCTTTTCCAAAAATGGAAAATGCTAAAGAAAACTGAATACAACGAGTTTTGGCCAAACTTTTTTGGGGAGAATTATAATTTTTTTGATTAGATTCAACGTTATTGTCATTGAACACTACAAGTACAGTACAACGAAATGCAGTATGCATCCAACCAGAAGTGCAAAAAGAAAGCAGTGCAAAAATGTTGTGCAGGGCAGTGTGTCGGTGTACATATGCTCCAATGTATGGGCTTATAAATGAAGCGCAGTGTATAAATGTGCAAATGGCATAGTTGAGTAATGTGCAATATAACAATGTACAAAGTGCAGTTGACAGTACAAATAGAATACATTACTGCAAGGGTCAAATGAGGTGTCAAAGTGTAAATATGCATTAAGAAGTACAAACAGTATACATTGTGCAAATGGCAAGTAATGAATATGGTAGCAGAGCAGGAGGTAGTGGAGGAGGTAGGACTATCGTCCGGACACAGAGTTCAGTAGGGTAACAGTAGCTGGGAAGAAACTGTTTCTAAACTGGCTTGTGCAGGTATGAAGAGACCGGTCCCGCTTGCCAGAAGGCAGGGGGGCGAACAGTTTGTGACTGGTGTGAGGGGTCCTTGATGATGCCACGCGCTCTCCGCAGACAGCGCTTGTGCTGGAGGTCTTTGATGGCGGGGAGCTGGACACTAATGATGCGCTGGGCGGTTTACACCACACCGCTGCAGGTACTTCCGGTCGGCCTCAGAGCACCCGTTGTACAAAACTGTGGCACAGTTAGTCAGGATGCTCTCTACTGTGCAGCGGTAAAAGTTTACCAGGATGTTTGTAGAGGGGCAGGCCTTTTTTTACTTTTTAAAAAAGTACCAGGCTTGAGGTGTTGAAGGACCAGGAGAGGTCCTTGGAGATGTGGACACCCAGGAGTTTGAAGCTGGCCACATGTTCCACCGTGGTCCCATCAATGAAGGCTGGGCATGGATGCAGCCTTTAGATTTCCTCTAATACACAATCAATTCTTTGGTCTTCTTGGTGTTGAGGGCCAGGTGGTTTTCTGCGCACCAAACCACAAGGTACTTGACCTCCTCCTCTGTAGGCTGACTCATCAATCTCGCTGATCAGACCAAGCAACGTGGTATCGTCCGCAAATTTGATGAGGGTGTTGGAGCTGTGCAGAGGTACGCAGTCATTGGTGAAGAGAGTACAGGAGTGGGCTAAGCACACAGCCCTGTGGGACCCCAGTGTTCAGGGTCAGGGTGGAGGAGGTGAGGTTGTCTAACCTGACAGACTGGGGTCTGTTGTTAAGAAAGTCCAGAGTTCAATTGCAGAGAGAGGGGCTGATCCCAAGGTTGTGGAGTTTGGTAACTAGTCTAGAGGGGGTGACCATGTTGAATGCCGAGCTGAAGTCAATGAACAGCATCCTTACATATAAGTTGGTTTTGTCCCGGTGGGTCAGGGCAGAGTGAAAAGTAGTGGAGACGGCGTACTCAGTAGACCTATTAGGACAATATGCATACTGGTGTGGGTCCAAAGTTGGAGGGAGGCAGGGCTTAAAATGAGCCAAGACCAGTCCTTTGAAGCACTTCATGACCGTAGGGGTTAGTGCGACAGGTCGGAAGTCATTGACGCAGGCTTGACGCAGTTGATTGCTTCGGCACTGGCACGATGGTTGTGGTCTTTAAGCACGTGGGGACAGCCGCTTGGGACAGTGGCAGGTTGAAGATGTCCCTGAAGACCCCAGCCAGCACATGATCTAAGCACACACCCAGGAACACGCCCAGTTTTGAATTTAATGCCAGCAAAACGTATAATTCTTTTTAAAAAAATTGGTAAAGGGGCATGTTTACCACTGTTGCATAACCTTTTCTTTTAATAATGCTCTTAAGCATTTGGGAACTGAGGAGACCAATTGCTGTTGTTTTCAAAGTGAAATGTATTCCCTTTCTTGCTTGTTTTTGGATTTCAGCTGCTCAACAGTTCAGGGTCTCCTTTGATGTTCTTTCCATAATACGCCATGTTTTTAATGGGTGACAGGTCTGGAATGCTGGAAGGACTGTTTAGTACCCAAACTCGTTTACTATGGAGCCGTGCTCTGGCAATACATGCAGAATGTGGTTTGGCATTGTCTTGCTGAAATAAGCAAGGCCATCACTGAAAAATATATCTGGATGGCAGCTCCAAAACCTGCATATATTGTTCAGCATTAATCTTGCCTTCACAGATACACCAATGCCATGTACACTAATGCACCCCCATACCATCACAAATGCTGTCTTTTGAACTGTACCTGATAAGAAGTCGGGTGGTCCCTCTCCACTTTAGTCTGGAGAACGCACCATCCATGATTCCCAAAAATAATTTTACATTTTGATTCGTCAGATCACAGGGATTTCTTCAGACTTTCTGAATCTTTTAATTCTTTTATATACTGTAGATGAGATCCCCAGACTCTTTGGCAGTTTACTTTAACATTTTTTATTTCAAAATTGTCTTTCACAGAGTGGTGAACCCCTCCACATTCTCACTTCTGACAAACCCATCCTCTCTGGAATGCCAATTGACCTAATACGTTGTGTGTTTTTTAGCAATGTTGCCTCAGTCCCAACTTTTTTTAAATGTGTTCCTGGCTTCAAATTCCAATTAGGCATATATTTTTCAAGAACCTATAAAATGTCTCAGTTTGTACTATTTTCTATTGAACATGGGGTTAAAATTAGTTGTACATCATTGCGTTTTTAAAATGATACGCGGCATCCCAACCTTTTTGGAAACAGGGTTGTAGTTTAATTTGGAGTACACAGTAACAGGGATTAAATAAACTGTTGTATAAATTGTCGGGTGGAAATATGATTTTAAAATTGATAGATATGTCCTAGGGTCAGTTGCCTTTAACTTCATATGTTTAGTGGCTGAGGTTTGACAGCTCAACCCAAGCCTATACCCATGGTGCTGTGCTTTTCCCCAGACCGTGCATCTATTCTACGGCTACTGGCAAAGTTTCTGCACTCGGAAGAACTTTGCCTGGAAGGAGGAGTATGATACAAGACAAGGCTCAAACCGCTGGGAAAAAAGGGCCATGGAGAAAGAGAACAAGAAGGTATTGTGATGTTTACTGTGTGTCCTGACTGTCTTAATGTAAAACACTTGTTTGAACAGGGCCCATTGCATTCTGGCCCAGTGTAATTTTAAGAGGAATTTGAGGAATAGGCTTTAGTTTGGGATGCAGCCATTGGCTGGCCTTTTATGTAAAGCAAAGTGAAATTGTTGAGTGTTCCTTTTCGGACACCGTTGTTTTTATATGTGGAGTATGAACCAGCGCAGTTTGGCAAAACAAATCGAAGGTTTTGTACTGCTTGCTCAATAATGTTTTGAAGCTTATATAATTGCACACCATTTTGTTGTGATCTAAATGAAAAACGGCCAACACATTGTTCTTTTTACTAAGGTCCGAGACAAGGCCAGGAAGGAGCGCAGCGAGTTAGTGCGCCAGCTGGTGGCCTTCGTGCGCAAGCGTGACAAGAGGGTGCAGGCCCACAAGAAGTTTGTGGAGGAGCAGAATGCGGAGAAGGCGAAGAAAGTGGAGGAGCTCCGACGCAAGCAAAAGCAGTCCCAGGCCAAGTTAGTTGAGGCTTATACAATCTCTCCAAACACAATGGAACATTGACATTTGAGTCATTTAGCAGACTCTGTTATCCAATAGTGAGTACATACTTTTGTACAGGTAGATGTACAGAGCGTTAACTGTTATGCCCCTTCTATAAGGTCTAGAAATGTGCTCGGCCACTAGAAGTATGCTTTGTGGAACACTTTGCACATTTACAGATACATTATTTTCCCTGCTTAGACTGGCTGAAGACTACAAGGAGCAGAGCTGGGCTGCCATGTCTGAGTTGGAGAAGGAACTACAGCTAATGGAGGCGCAGTACGGAAAGCAGTTTGGAGATGCGTCGGGTAGCGAGGAAGACGAGGAAGCTGACATGGAGTTGCTTGACAAGATGGACCAGGCAGGAGCTGGTTAGTATCATAGAGATTCTTTTCTATCCGTTGGAAGTATTTGGTTGGTACGAAGCACAAATGTCTTTATAGGGCATGATACTGTACCTGTGTATGAGTGGTTTGCACACCAAATCTTAATGCAATTTACACCATTTTTGGTTTGCATGAATGGTTTACCATCTGGATGTAAAATGTTTTCTCCTCAGACAAACAGAATGATGAGACAGAGGAACCTTTGGAGGACTATTATGATGACCTATACTGCCCTGCATGTGACAAATGCTTCAAATCAGACAAAGCGTGAGTCTCTAGCGGACACTACTGTCCAGGGTCATATTTCTTAGTGTACACAGAGGGAAAATAAATTAATCATAATTTTCTTTTCGCATTTTAAACTGGTCAGATCCAGCTTGACCAGGTGGTTGTCAATCGTTGTCAATGCCTAATGAACAAAACCTAGGTTAATTGAGAGTAACGCTTACATGTTCTTTAGGAGACTGTAACTGATGGTCTACACGCCAAGCTACTTGCTACTAATACATGTTTGGGTCATAACTACAGAATGAAAAACCACGAGAAGTCTAAGAAGCACAGAGAGATGGTGACATTCCTACGGCAACAGCTGGAAGAAGAGGAAGAATCCCTTGATCTGAAGGAAGGCAAGGAGGCAGTTGGAGAAGAGGAGGAGGTGGAAGAAGAACTAGAAGAAGCTCCAAGGCAAAAGTATGTCACACCCTGAAGAGTTGTTAGTCATACTAATAATACATAAGTGTTTGGTCCAGAAAGTATACATAAATCTTTATGATATAGTCCAGGGCATATTATGCTTTATTAACAGAGCAAGAAAGTGGGAAAGATGGTATGTGCTGAAAAAGTAGCATGCTTTTAAACCCACGCTGCTTAGACTGCTGGAGCAAATACCATTGTTTTACCATATAAAAATAAACCACATTGGGAATTGTAATGAAATGCATACAAATTGTTTTCCCTAGGCTGTCTAAAAAACAGAAAAAGAAAATGAGACTGCAGAGAAATGCTCAGAGCCCTACAGAGGAAGTAGTAGAAGAGAATGTGGCCCTTGAATCCACCTCCCCTGAAGACATCTCCGCATCCCTGGAGACCCATCCTGTAACACGGAGGGGCAGTGGCGAGGCAACGGACATCCAGTCTCTCTCAGAGACCCTACAACCGGCTGCAGACAAGTCCTGTGAGGACCAAACCTGGGAATCACAGAAGGAGGAAGTCTCACCCTCAGAGCTAAAGAGGTGACCAGATCTCACCACGTTTTTCCATTGAAACAAGTTATCGTCTGGAAGTGACCGTGTATAGACTAAAGCAATGTCCAATCTTTTAGTACGTATGTCACAAGAATAAAAATGTATATTCTAACTTCGCACCATATGAAAAAATTGGTTCTGATATCCATTTTTCATGTTTGGTGGTATTGACACAGAATTGTAAAATTGCCGAGGACAGAAAAATCTCCATGACAAGTGCAACACCTCAAGAAGTGTATTTTATTAACCTGCACTAGTTGCAGAAGTGCTGTGTGAACCATTGAAAAATATTTAAAGTTAATAGTTAATATTTTGGCACCTTTCAGTCAATAATACAGATATGTTGTCTCCCACAAATTGCTTATGGCTATCTGAAACATGCAAACAAATGCATTGAGGCGAACTGTCTGTGTTAGCTACAAGAAAGAGGCTTAGTATAGTTTAGTATCGTAATTAACTGTACATAGCCTTTCTTCTTGTTCCTTCCCAATTAAACTTTGCTCTGTTAAAGTTTTCAGGTGAATGTCACAGAGTATTAAAGCATTGATGTTAGGATACTTTTCTTTTAACATACTATTGAAGTACAGTTTTATATCCAAAAAGTATTCACAGCACTTCACTTT
This sequence comes from Novumbra hubbsi, assembly GCA_016801125.1. NCBI lineage: Eukaryota > Metazoa > Chordata > Actinopteri > Esociformes > Umbridae > Novumbra > Novumbra hubbsi. The sequence goes on from JACXGK010000023.1 coordinate 145,991, forward strand.
TTCCACATGTTGTTATGTTACAGCCGTATTTCCTCAAAATCCCACACAATACCCCATAACAGTAACATATTTTTTTTTTTTATGTTTGCATATCTAATGTGCATCCTCTTTTTTAGCTCAGGTGCATCCTGTTTCCACAGACCATCCTTGAGATGTTTCTACGAATTGAGATGTTTCTACGAATTCAGTTGATTAGACTTGATTTGGAATGGAACACATCTGTCTGTATAAGGTCCCACAGTTGACCGTGCATGTCAGAGCATAAACCAAGCCATGAAGTCCAAGGAATTGTCTGTAGACCGCGGAGACAGGATTGTATCGAGGCATAGATCTGGGGAAGGGTACAGAACAATTTCTGCAGCATTGAAGATCTCAATGAGCACTGTGGCCTCCATCATAATCCTTAAATGGAAGAAGTTTGGAACCACCAGGACTCCTAGAGTTGACTACCTGGCCAAACTGAGCAATCAGGGGAGAAGGGCCTTAGTCAGCGATGTGACCAAGAACCCGATGGTCACTCTGACAGAGCTCCAGCTCAGTTTTGCTCTGTGAAGAGAGGAGAACCTTCCAGAAGGACAACCATCTCTGCAGCACTCAGAGTCTGAGTGGTCAGACGGAAGCCACTCTTCTGTAAAAGACACATTACCGCCCACCTGGAGTGTGCCAAATGGCAACTGAAGGACTCTCAGACCATGAGAAACAAAATTCTCTTGTCTGATGAAACAAAGATTTAACTCTTTGGCCTGAATGCCAAGCGTCATGTTTGGAGGAAACCAGGCACCGTCCATAACCTGGCTAATACCATCCCTACAGTAAAGCATGGTGGTGGCAGCATCATGCTGTGGGGATGTTTTTTAATGGCAGGACCTGGGAGACTAGGCAGGATCAAGGGAAAGATGAATGCAGCAATGTACAGAGACATCCTTGATGGAAACCTGCTCTAGAGCACTATGGATCTCAGACTGGGGCGAAGGTCCGTCTTCCAACAGGACAACGACCCTATGCACACAGCCAAGATATTAAAGTTGTTTTTGGGCAACTATGTGAATGTCCTTGAGTGGCCCAGACAGAGCCCTGGCTTGAACCTGATTGAACAACTGGAGAGATCTGAAAGTGGCTAGGCAACGACGCTCCCCATCCAACCTGATGGAGCTTGAGAGGTCTTGCAAAGAAGAATGGGAGAAATAGGTGTACCAAGCTTGTTGCATCATACTCAAATACTTGAGGTTGTTATTGCTGCCAAAGGTGCTTCAACAAAGTATTGAGCAAAGTCTGTGAATACTTATGTTTATATTTTTGTCCTATTTTTACTTTGTCATTATGGGGTATTGTGTGTAGAATTTAGAAGCAAAACATGAATTTAGTCCATTTTGGAATAAGGCTGTAACATAGCAAAATGTGGAAAAAGTGAAGCGCTGTGAATACTTTCCGGATGCACTGTATATAAAGTAGATTTATATCAAGTGAACATGAATTTCAGAGACTTAGGTTCTGAGATAAACTCATAATGTATTAGATGTTTTTGCAGTGGTATCGAAATGGGTATTGAGAATCATCAAATTGTTCTTGTCTCGCTTCAAAATTAAACATTCTAGTATTGTGAAATTTCTAGTTCAATTTATGCTTTTCTTGAGTTTGAAAGATTCTCTGGTATTAACTGATGGGGGATCAGGCGGATTAGCTACTACATGCATATTTGTGTTTTTTTTACTTTATTTTCTTTATTTCATCAGCTATGGAAAGACAAAAGCCAAGAAGATTGTAGGAAAGGACAATAATGCAAAACCACTGGGAGAAGTGGAGCTTGGAGCAGAGGTATGAACCAGAAACTAGTTGCCCCTAACCGAAACACCTGACATTTACATTTAGCATCATTACGTTAATGCCCAAAGTACACAGTCATGGAGGGAAAGTTCTGCAACTGCTTAGAGCATTGATGCACTATGCTAAACTGCTTAAACAATTTGGCCCTATGGCTTTCACGCAGTAACAAAAGCAAAGCTCTGCACATGGGCAGATGCTTTTTGCCCGTGAAAGCAAACTCTTGCATCTCACACAGCAAAGGGAGTTCTCTGAGCTGACCTTTTCATGGAATTATATGCACTTGCAAATTTGTCATTGTATGAATTGGAATTACTAACATCCTACAAAATTGATTACTTTGCAAAATTACAAAATGGACAGTCATGTAAAAACATTTGGTCACCCCATGAAATATTTAATAATTTTTTGGTGTCTGTTCTTGGGCGGAACTTGCTAAGGCGGCCTTACCTGGGCATGTTGGCAGTTGTTATAAATTATTTTCCGGACAGTGGAATGGCTGAGGAATGGCTCAAAAGAAATAAATGGAGAGTTCTGGAATTAGCCAATCAATGGCTAATCATATCGAGATGCTGTGGGTGATTTGAAATAGCTGTGCATGCAAAAAAAAACTCAAATATCACACAGCTCCAAAAATTCTGCATGGAGGAGTGGGAAAAACGTTCTCCTTGTCAATGTCAGAAACTGGTAGACAGTTATTAGAAACATCTTATTGAGATTATTTCAGCCGAAGGAGGCAATGCCAGCTATTAGGGGGCAGTAACAGCAGTAAATCTTTTGTTAAATGATATCATCGTAAAAATGCCATTGTTTTTGGTTAAATTACACCACCTGTATCTATACATACTGAAAGAAATCAAATGTGGATATGTCCATATTTATTAAAAAAGAACTAAATATTTCACGGGTGTCCTACTTTTTTCACATGACTTTATATGGACACAATTTGGAACTGCTGGCCAAAGAAAGGTTGTAGCTTGTTTTCAATTGATATTCTCACTTCTGATATTAAGTATAGCCCCATACCATAACCTACTACTGTAGGCATTGTGCATGCCGGTAGGGGGTGTTGTCTTGACATCTGTCACAGCCACATTCGTCCATCAGACAGATAGTGAAGTGTGATTCATCACTCCAGAACAATTTTCCACTGCTCCAGTGTCCAGTTGCAGCATGCTTTGTACCACTCCAGATGATGCTTGGCATTTAGCATGTTGATGTGAAGGCTGCATACAGCTGCTCGGCCATGCAACCCATTTTGTGAAGCTCCCAGCGCTCAGTTATTGTGCTGATATTGCTTCCAGAGGCAGTTTGGGACTCTGGTGAGTGATGCAACCAATGATAGGCTATTTCTACCTGCTTCAGCATTTGGCGGCCCTGCACAGTGAGTGTGTGAGGTCTACCAATTTGAGGCTTGGTTATTGTTGCTCCTAGACACTTGCACTTCACATTTATAGTGCTTACAGTTGACCAGGGCAGATTTAGCAGGGCAGCTATTTGGCACAAGGTGGCATCCTATGGCAGAGTCACATTTAATGTCACTGAGCTTATCAGTACAATGTCTGTTAACAGAGATTTGTGCTGGAAATGTGCTGGATTTTGTGCACCAGTGTGCAATGTGTGTGGCTGAAACACCTGAACAAAATAATTACTAGGTGTGCCCACACACTTTTGACCATATAGTGTATCAGCTTTTGCTTGGGGCAACTGGTATTGTGGGTATAGTTTTGGCATCAAATTTATTTTCATGAATGGCAATACTAATACAAGTAACTATTCACATCAATTAGAAAATCTCAAAAAGAAATGCAGTTTCTACTTATCGATTTTAACCTGGTTCTATATTCAACATGTGTTATAATTTGTCTATAAGGTTATTTTACATGTCCATTTTGACATGCAAAGACCCAAACCAAAATATTCCCCATAATTCTCAGATTCAGCTCATTATGAGATGACCAACAGACTTAAACATGTTACAGGGACGTAACTAATGCAGTGTTGTTTAATAATAATTTACAGATGCTCTTTACAAAACCATGGCAACACTATCTGGATTTAGGTTAAATACGGTCATGTAGTTTCCTTTTGTATCACAAAAGACTATGTATAGTGTATAAAGAGTGTTTTTATACATCTCAGCACGTTAACAGGTAACTTGCCATAGGGCTGCTTTGATGCTAATTGTCTTAATAAGAAATGTGTTAGGGGTTGTGTGTGTGGTAGCCACAAGGTGTATGATTGGGATCATTTTGTATTTGTGATTTTTCTGTTGTTATTTGGAATATGTTTTATTTATGTTTGAGATAGAAATATACTGACTACTGACTGTTTTGACTTTAGTTTTTTTTGCTACGTTTATTGTTAACAGCTATACAGTAGAGCAATTGAAATCTGTTTTTATTTGTACTGCAGTGTATTGAATTTAATGTGATGAAGTGTGAAACAACATCTAAAATGACAATCATTTTAGATATATTGCATGTATGTCATTAATGTTTTGGTCATATTGCCCAACCCTAATCCATTTACCAATCAGTCCTCTTTTCTAACCTCCAGAAGGAGCTGAACCTACGCTGTGTGACCTGCCACTATGAGTTCTCCACCAGGAACAAACTGTTTGATCACCTTAAGGCCACTGGACACGCTACTGCTGTATCACACAATGGTAGCAGCATTAGCGCAGGGGGAAAGAATAAGAAGGAGAAAAGAAAGAACAGATGATCACGTGACACATTTTTGTTAAAGACTAAATCGGCCTAAAGTGATATCCTTGTCACTGGGCTGTTGAGCTAAAGGTGAATTAACTGTTCCTCCATAGGAGGCTCTAAAATGATGATGTTTCAAAACCTTTAAAGACTGTCTGAAAAAGGAGACTGAATTGCTGTTTGAAGTTCATGCATATTAGAAAACAATCAATACCCAGACACTTAATCAATGGATTAAGAATGTTCCTTTTTGGCTCCTGAGGTGTCTTTGCTATTATAAACCAAAACCGATGCAATGAGAACTTTAAGAAATGTTTGTCATTTCATACCTATAGCCAATTACCATTCAAAACTTCACAAGTGTCATTCACCTTTACATGGGATTGTTAGCATTTATTAACTGGGTGGTTCAAAACATGAATCCTGATTGGCTAAACACCTTCGGTGGCAACCTTGACACGGAGGGTAGAATGTAAGCAAGACAGCCTTTAGAACAGTAAAGGCTGTTTGGTCATATCTTGGATATACATTCTCTTACTGTTCTGTAGCTGCTCCTACCTTCCTAGTGCTATATATTTATACAAACAACAAACTGTATATAGTCAGCTCAACTGTACATTGGCCTATAAACTATTGTAAACCTGTGCCGGGAATCTTAACAGCTGTTCTTATGCACAATGCATTAGCTGAGTGCCTGCATACAATGCCAACCCTTGATGTCATATTGCTATTATAAAGTGTTTACCAATTAAATTAAGAGCAGTAAAAACATGAAAAATAATGCCTGTGGTAAATGGTCTAATACCGAAGTTTTAGGCCATCAGGATTTGAATTTTGGAAATCAATGACTGACAAAACTCAATTGAAAATGCAAACACACTCTGCAATTTCTTTTCTTTTTTTTATATCTAAGATGGGTTTGCAGTTATTGCGACAGAACTCAAATTCAAATAAAGGTATTGCATTATTTTTAGAGGGATGAGTTGGTCATAATACCTGCCTATTTAAAAAATAAATGGCTAAGTGTATTTTACGGTCTTCTGTTCAGTAAAATTCTGACACGTTGAATAAGCTAATGCAAATATTGTGTTTACCATTTAATTTACTTGTTGTGATAGCATAAATTGTGTCTAAATCAAAATGAAATGGCAATTGACATATTTATGCCATTTGTGGTTAAAGACTTTCAACTTAAATACAATTGCAATCCTTAATTTTGATAATGCATTTCTTTGTTCCTCCAGTAGGTGGTGCAGCTTGTTAAAGCAATCGCAATCTGGTTTGCTTTTGATGTCCATTGCTCTGATTTATCAATAATGTGGATGAACAGGAACAAAAGGTTCACTAAGGTATAAACATGGATAATGGAACATGAAAATGACACACTATCCTTTCCCTCACGAATATATAAAATTGCTTTAACTTAGAGAACTTTCATAAACCGTGTTAATAATTACATACTAGATGTTTTTCTTTGGTAGATTTTATGTCTGATTGGTTGGTTTCAAATTGTGGACCTTTCATATCATTGTTGTACCACAAAATGACAAAAAAGCAAAAACAAAAATGTTCATGTGTTTTCATAAGAATAGAATTCTGAACTGGAATAAAATGTTTTGCTGGTTGAGTGGCAGGCTTATCCTAAGCTCCAGACATTCTTCCAGGCAATTTACCTGACACATTTGTGTGTCGACAGCCAGAAAGACATAATTTCACATTAGTACTGGATACCTATTAGGAGATGGTCAATATTCACTGGCAGATCTACGAGGCGGGACAACTTAGCTCTTGCCCCACCAGAAATCTGACGGTAAATAAATGATATAATGGTTATAATGTCATGGTTTTTGGTTACATTACATCAGCTTTATCGATAGATATTGTTTGAAAGAAACATATTTATACGTGCATATTTCTTAAAAAATAAACTATTTCATGGGTTGTCCTAATTTCTTTTACCTGACGTATATAATTTGCATTAAACCGGAGGAGCACACCTGGGGCCAAACTGATTTCAGCCCCCCTAGATCCGCCAGGGGTAAGAAGCACAAAAGCTGGACACCTGAGCAATGGCAAAAAGGAATATGAACAGCTGAGTCATCTTTCACCCTACATCCTGACAGGTTCAGAGAAAACCAAAAGGTGAGTTCATTTTACAATCTGCTACCAAATGTAATGAGGGTAGTGGATCGTAATGGTATAGAACATTTACTGCCTGACTGCATTGTGACATCTGTAAAGTTTAATTGAGGAGGGATAATGCTATGGGGTTGTTTTTCTGTGGTTGGCCTAGGCCCCTTGGTTCCACTGATGAGAAATGTTAATGCCTCAGCTTACCAAGACATTTAGGAAAATTCTATAATTCCCACTTTTGTTGGAACAGTGCGGGGAAGACCCTTTTCCAGGGACGGCGCTTCGCGGTATAGATGGACAATGATCCAAAACACACTGCAAAAGCAACCCAGGGGTTTTTGAAGGAAAATAATATTCTGCAGTGGCTGAGTCAATCACCTGATCTCAACCCAATCGAGCATGCATTTCACTGGCTGAAGGCAAAAATAATGGCAGAAAGCCCCACGAACAAACAACAACTGAAGACAGCTGCAGATAAGACCTGGCAAAGCATCAGAAAGGAGGAAACCCAGTCCATGGGTTCCAGGCTCCAGTCATTGCCTGGAAGGATTCTCAACAAATTATTAAAAATGAACATTTTATTTATGATTATATTAATGTATCTAATTACATTTATTCTGGTGCCAAATAGTGCCAGAATTATGAAAATTGTGTCTTTGTCCAAATATATAAGGACTTAGCTGTAGTTGCAATGATTACTTGCAAGGAAACATGTGCAACCATCATTGCTTTGCCCAAAAAGTGCTTTACAGGCAAGACATCGCTGCTAAGATTGCACCTAAATCTACCATTTATCAGATCATCAAAAACTTAAGGAGAGAGGTTGAATTGTTGTGAAGAAGGCTTCAGTGCGCCCAAGAAAGTCCAGGATTGTCTCCTAATGTTGATTCAGCTGCGGGATCGGGGCACCACCAGTACAGAGCTTGTTCAGGAATGGCAGAAGGCAGGTGTGAGTGCATCTGCACGCACAATGAGGCAAAGACTTGTGGAGGATGGCCTGGTGTCAAGACGGGCAGCAATGACGCCACTTCTCTCCAGGAAGTGGCAATCCCTGCAAAAGGTACAGAGATTGGACTGCTGAGGACTTGAGTAAATAAAGTCATTTTCTCTGATGAATCCCCTTTCTGGTTGTTTAGGGCAGGGGTCACAACCTTAACTAACCAAAGAGCCATTTGATGTCACAGCTTATATAGTTTCATATATAGTTATACTATATATTCAAAAAATATTGCTTGTTGCATTTATGAAAGGATATTACAAGAATAAAGACAATTTTCTCTTTTTTTACATTCTCCATTGTTGCTTTTCCCAGAGTGGGAAAGTACAAGATGATTGAACACACGCTTGACAACAAAATAATAGGATGTGACGTGCATTTTAGTTGACAAAATATATTTTCAGTGACACAGTATCACTTCAAACTCCAATGTAAGAGCTGTTCCTTTTGTTCACTGCAAAAAAATATATTTCAAAAATAACCGTTATTTATTTCCGTATTTTTTTTTTTGTCTAAGCCCCAGTGAGCTGCAGCAGAGCCGTAAAAGAGCTGCATGCGGCTCAGGAGCCGCGGGTTGCCTACCCCTTGTTTAGGGCATCCGGAAAATGCTGGTCTGGAAAAAGTGAGTGCTACCATCAGTCCTGTGACATGCCAACAGTAAAGCATCCTGACAGCATTCGTGTGTGGGGTTTGCTTCTCAGCCAAGGGAGGGGGCTCACTCACATTTTTGCCTAACAACACAGCCTTAAATAAAGAATAGTACCAAAACATCCTCTGAGACCAACTTCTCCCGCCAACCCAAGAACAGTTTGGTGACGAACAATGCTTTTTCCAGCATGATGGCGCACCTTGCCATAAGGCAAAAGTGGTAAGTAAGTGACTCGGGGAACAAAACAAAAGTTTAGGAAACTCTCCAGACCTTAATCCCATGGATTTTGTGGTCAATCCTCAAGAGGTAGGTGGAAAAACGCATTTCAATGCATTATTGCATTGATTATGCAATAATGTGCTGCCATTATTCAGGATGTGGCCCAGAATTGAATTGACAGCATGCCAGGGTGAATTGCAGAGGTCTTGAAGAAGAAGGGTCAACACTGCAAATATTGAGTCTTTGCATGTACTTAATGTAAATGTCAATAATAGCTTTTGACACTTGAAATGCTTGTCATTATACTTCAGTATACCATAGTAACATCTGACAAAAGATCTAAAAACATTGCAGCAGCATACTTTCTGTAAACCAATACTTGTCAGTCTCAAAACTTTTGTCCATATAGTAGGTAGACTTTCCACTATGTTGCGTTCAACACTGATCTATAGTTTTCTGTAAGGTTTTGTAACTTTCACAATGCAAACAAAGCCTGGTGACAAGCGGTTACACAGGCTATTATATATATATAATGTTTAAAACATCTTCAAAGGGCTGATGTGATTTTTGTAGTGAATTAACCTAATTGAGATTGTGGTGCCCATTGGCTGTCTTTTGACCTAAGTGGTCTAATTATTCCTGGGCTCCAGGAGGACAGCGTTTCCAATAAATAATATATCGTACGTAAAGGCATAACTACAAACCCATAAAAGCTTATTCCTCGGCTGCTGTGAGTCCTAACGATTGGTGCAGTTGTCAGCAACACATGTAGACATATTTTGCCGGGAATTCTTGCTTTGTCTTGTTACGAGTGGCATCAGATGGTCTACAGGAGAGCGCGTGGGTGATTTAGTTTCTCCTTCTGCGTGTTGTATGGGACTCAAAACTGAAAATAATAAAAATAAAAAGTTAATAAATTCCTCTTTGAGTGATGAAAAAAAATCGTCTCCAATGAGAATTCATGGGGAAAACGTGGTCGTTTTGAAAATTGACTAAAGGGACTGTACGTGAGTTGTTGTGACTAAGCCATTGGATGCAGTACCGCCAGCTGCCTGCGAGCCTTGGCGTGCATCGGAACTCCGCCCCCTTGTTTTGTAGAGCTTTTGGATTTGTACTGGCATTGGGGACTATAGCGCCAATCGAATTTGGCAACCCTGGTGTATGCGTCGCATGTGCTGGTGTGCAGTGGCAAAAATGGAGAGTTACAACCCTATTAGAATGGTTTCCTTATCCCAAGAGACACAAAACAATGCAGCTGACGATTGTAGTGAAGTAAAAAAGAAGGACAAAGTGAGATACCTGGTAGAGGAATTCGTCGGAGTTTCACTTGTAACAGTTTTTTTTCTGGTGCTGTGTGGAATCGTTCATTTATCAACGCAACAACTATGCATTGGAACGTCTACTGGCGAGTTCAATGCTGACAGAGCAAGGTACAGTTGCCAAATTGTATTTACAGATCGTCAAATCAATGGCCTATTTTATTTGTTTTCCCACAACATCACTTCTAGATTGTGATGTCGTCAATGGGCCCATCCTGACTCGGACAATGATTCGGCGCTGGCGTTTATCCATAACTACAAGAAATAATGCCTTAACAGAAGTGCGAAAGTACGAAACATCGGTCTTGAGACAATACAGCATAGCAAGTGACTAAGTAACCTGCTTTTGGGAAGACCGAACAGAGTTCATGCAATATTCTTCATTGCATGTATTTTGACAAAATGGGGAAGTTTATTCCTTAAATTTCTCTTCCCCAATTTGATAAACAGTACTCCTGGTTCCGTGAATGTAGTGGCCAATCCTTATCCTATACTGCAGACGGATCATCATGTTTTGTCTCTTTTTACCCGTTTTATCCCTCTTCGGTTGGGGAGACATTGATAGATGTCTGTCTCGTGTCCCGTCCACTAAAGTAAATTTAGGATTAGAATTTGAGCACAGCGAACGTCGGTAATGTTGTCAATTTGCGTTTTGCGACTGTGGGCGTTGCGAACGTACCTCTGAGAAAATGCCAATGTTTGTTTGGTTCACGTAACTATTTGTACTTTAAAAAAAATATATTTAGAAATAATACTCTGTTTTTAGTTCTTCAATCAATTAACACTAAACCTGTCCCTAAAATGAAAACATTGCACATTATGAAACAGAAAATACAACAGAGACCCCAAATTGCAACTGAAATCCTTCATAAAGCCAGAATGGGAATACATTTTACTTCCAAAACTACAGCAATTGGTCTCCTCAGTTCCAAAACGTTTACTGAGTATTAAAAGAAGAGGTCATTCAACACCGTGGTAAATATGCCCCTGTCCCAACTTTTTTGTATCGCGTTGCTTGCGTCAAATTAAAAATGGGCATGCTACGCCAATGACAGCATTGCTTTTTGGGAAATGGGGTTGTATATCTCAAATGGTGACATTGCATAGGCAAGACACTCAACCTTTGGAAGTGTTAATTTTATCATGCACAATATATTGTATAATACTGCAGAAGGTTATTAAATTACCTTATTTTCTTTAAATTATTTAAATAAAACTGTAAAAGTTAAAGAACACGTTTGTATCTGCAGCTAGTATTTATAGCACTGAATATTTTGATATGTGTTTACTTCATGGAGTTCATCCAAACATTACGGGATGCCGGCTGCTTGGTGCCAACATATGCCACGCCCTTGGAATAACACCATACCCAAACAGGATAAGCATGAAGGACAACACACAAAGACATAGTATTCACCCTCCCCTGACCCTCTGACTAAAATCAAGTTGTCCTTGTCCCAAGCGGGTGCTCAACGACCCATATCCCCCCCTCCACCACACCAATCGCCTGTCCCTCCACCACTCCCATCCTCCCCCCCCTCCACCGCTCTCATCCTCTCCACCTCCACCTCAACTACACTCCGCTCCCCCTCCACCACCTCCACCCACTCCATTCCCTCCACTTCCACCACCACACAAACCTATCAGGGAGCCGTTCTTACCCAAAAAGATTGGTGCTCACACTCCCCTATGTCCAACTCCGCCCCCCCACTTAAAACGAATACTTAGGCATCGCCAAAAACCTTGATGTGCATCGGGTCCCTGCTATTGTAAAACTAGCAATGCAGACTGTTTTAAGAACAAGCTTGGACCCAGCATACCCCCTAAGTCAGACAGCATCAGAACATGTGTCTACGGTTCAATGTAATGAATTTGCGTGTTTCTTTGGTGAAAAAATCTAAAGTATTAGACTGAACATCAGAACAACAGAGTGAAACAATGACCCTGTACCATCACTAAAACCACCAGGACATAACTCTGTTATGTCGGTTTTTAATACAATTTATCAAAAAGTCCTAGAGTAAACAGCCATCTTAAAGCGTCCACATGTTGTCTCGACACCCTGCCATCTGACATTTTTATAAACTATTCTTAACTCTATAATAATGGACCTACAGCAAATAGTTAATAGTTCACTGCAATCAGGAATTTTTCCAAAATCCCTAAAAACAGCTGCCATTTAACCTCTACTAAAAAAGAGAAAACTGGATGAATCTAAATTAAACAACTATAGATCTATTTCAAATCTCCCTTTCATTGCCAAGATTATTGAGAAGGTTGTCTTCAATCAACTCAGCAACTTTGTGAACTCAAATGGTCTCCTAGACAAATTTCAGTCAGGCTTCCGACCTCACCACAGTACTGAAACGGCTCTTATTAAAGTTCTGAATGATATAAGGCTGAATACCTATTCAGATAAAATAACAGACCTTGTTCTATTAGATCTCAGTGCTGCATTAGATACTATAGACCACAGAACTCTTGTCAACAGGCTGGAAAGTTGGGTAGGACTGTCCGGGACAGTCCTCTAATTGGTTTAGGTCTTATTTGGATGGTCGAAGTTACTTTGTCACTTTCTGATGGTGGCTATGACATGTGAAATTCCCCAGGGATCAGTTCACCGGTCACCAAAACAGCATTCTATCATCTTAAAAATATAGCTAGATTCAAGGGCTTGTTGTCCTACAAAGACCAAGAAAAGCGTATCTGTGCTTTTATCTCTAGTGAAGTTGACTACTGTAATGGGCTCTTAACTGGACTTCCCAAAAATACTACAAAAAAGCTGCAGCTCATTCAGAATGCTGCAGCCTGAATGCTAACCCGGACAAAGAGAACAGAGCACATTACTCTGGTTCTTAAAACTTTGCATTGGCTTCCAGTCAGTTATAGAATAGATTGTAAGGTGATGCTTTTAGTCTATGAATCACTGAATGGTTTATGGCCTAAATACTTCTCGGATATGTTTGAAGAATATAAACCAAGCAGGCCTCTAAGATCTATGAATTCAGGTCAGCTAGTAGAGCCCAGAGTACAAACTAAACATGGCGAAGCTGCATTTAGTAGCTACGCGGCACACAACTGGAACAAGCTACCAGAAGATCTTAGACATGCCCCAAACCTATCCATTTCAAATCCGGTTTAAAAACTCTTCTGTTTTCACCTGACTGAGGGCTTGACCTCACTATGCGCCCTATAGCTTAATTAGCTACTTTAAAAGCCACATGAAATCCCTATGCCAGACTTTTTTAATTTTTATCGCTTTTTAAAAATCCTTCTTAATTTTTCTTTAACCTTTTATCTCTATTTCTTTTTTTATTTTAATCTGTACACGTTAAATTGCTCCATGTTTGTTTTGATCGAACTGTTAAAATTTTCTTTTTCTTTTAATGTCCTTACTATTTTCTGTAAAGTGCATTGAATTACTTCTATGTATGAATTGTGCTATATAAATAAACTTGATTGATTGATTGATACTGACTCCATGCATGCCTTCTGTCTGGCATCAGGAAGCACCTGGAAAACATTACCAGCGTTGGCCCCCGTCCTCTGGGCAGCCAGGAGAATGAAGTTCTAACAGTAAACTTCTTGCTGGAGCAGATTGAGCACATCAAGGCTTACTGTGCCTTAGGACCCTATTCTGTCACCGTGGACATCCAGAAACCCACAGGCTACATGTTTGGGGATAGGTACTATGATAGAATTAGCAACATCGTTGTACGACTGGAGCCAAAGGATGAAACTCAGCACTTCGTGTTGGCCAACTGCCACTTTGACACTGTGCCCAACAGTCCAGGTACAATAAACTACGACACATTTTCATTTTTGGCCTAGGTCTCGGACAGCCTTTGGTACAAAATCAGGCACTACTCACTGAATGTTATCAGCTTATTGAAACATTTCATTTAAGTGTTCTTTGGTATAATAACCTTTGTATTTCTGCCTGTGATCAGATGGTTTGGGCAAGAGGCTCCATGTGTCTGGAGCAAAGCGTAGCAGTTAAAATGCCTTGCCTCAACCCTCTATGGCTGTTAAATTGAGATTATAGTGATTGGTTAGTGAGTATCATTTTGCAGGGGTTCCTATATACATTTATTATTTATATTATTATGATTATTTAATGAACAATTCTTAATATTATTTCATATATTCTATTAGATATGTCTTAAGAGACAAGAGATGTCTTGAACTGAATAATTCGTTTATTTTATGGGTGAAACCAGTGTGATCCAAATGAATGAGCTAATACTTTTATTGTGTTTTAGCAGAAAAAATTTCGGCAGGACCCTAATAATCTGTTTTATGTAAAACTATTCCAACAGCCAGAGTATGTTGTTGTGCGTAATCAGATATACTCAATGGGTCATTTGTCATTACTCGTGATTCCCTAGCTTCCCCAGCAACCTTGGTCACAAAAAAGTAAGCACATATCTTTTTCTATGGACTTTAACTGACAATAAAACCTAGGCTTTCTCTAGTGGATTTTTGTACAGGTTTTGATGTTTGGCCTGCTGACATCTGGTCATTTATGACTCTGACAGTGGGGAGAGAGACTGTCCAAGCAGACAAAAAGTATACTGAAGTTTGCTTGAAAATAGAATAAGCATATGAAGTAATGTTTATTTGTTCTGTATTTCATATAAGATAATGTATAATTTATTGCTCTTAAAGTAGTACTTTTGTATACTTGACAATAGTTTTAATTTGTTTGTACTACAATATACTGACAAAAAAGGATACTTTTTATAATTAACTAGTTTTCATTTATTACACGGAAAAGTGTTTGCTGATTTTCAATTCTACTCTGTCCCTGATTGATACATGTTCACTAATTAGTTACAAAGATTTGGATGGGCTCAGTGTGGTTGAGGCGTCGACGGTCTTTATGAGCCTGTGAGGCACCTTTGATTAAAATGTTCCAAATTGTCTTACCAACAGCGCATCCTAATATTGAAGCGTACTGTGGTGGAAATTCACCAAGTAGATCTCTTGAGGAAGGTACGACAGAGACCCAATTATTTTTGCACAATAGTAATTTATTATTCTTCATCAATACATCATCTTAGTAAATTTCCAAAACTGGCACGCTGGTAGGTCAGATTCTCAGACAACTGTCAGATAATGATGTGAAATCAGAACATTAATGTCCAGTCTCTACTTTTACTTATTGCACATCCCACTTTAATGAAAGGGACACTGTGTAGAATATTGCCTCTAACACTTGCAAGACTGAAATGAAAAAATATCTCTGATCTTCCCTTATCGAACGAGAACGGAATAGTCTTAGCTAGACCCGTGTTGTTTAGGGTAGGGCTGAACAATTCATCAATTTCAAATCGAAATAGCGATTTCCCAAGGTGTTCTTGTATACACCCACCAACAACAAACACAAGAAACACAAGAAAAACTGAATTGTGGTGAAGAAAGATGGCATGCGCTGATCAATAACTCACACAGTTGGAAAAAGAAGACCTGACTGAGCAAAGCACAGCAAGAGTTAAATCTGCCGGTGCACCCATTGATTACATTGTCAAACAAGATGGGCTCAAAGCATGAGGATGATTGGGAGGGTGTCGGAGCAGAACAGTGCTTTGTCTCAGGTCCTATATAAAGACAGGATGACACGTCACCTGGTCCCCACTTGGCAGGACACAGATGTCCTTGATTCAATGATTCCGCCCAGTGTCCTCTCCTGGGGTTTACAGATGCCCTCACGGGTGAAAAGAATGTAAACGTGTTATGCCTGAAGCTAGTTCCTTGGCTTAAATAAACCTTACTTATTTAACTTTACAATTGTTCTATGTTTGATGGTTACATTTCAATTAAAATGTTTTTATAAATACATTTTGGAAGCAATTTATAGTTCTCATCCTTACATTAGAATATATTGAGCAGTTCATATTTTGATGATATCCTGTGGTAATGCTCCATCACGTGTTCTAAATCAATTATGCAGTGGATATTTTAACTGAAGCTTGACTTAAAATGTTATTATCGCAAATCAAATGGCAATACTTGTCAGAAAAATCACAATTAAATATTTTCCCTAAACTGTTTATTCCTAGTTTAGGGTGGAAAGGATAGTACTCCGTTGAAAGGAGATTACATGTCATGATTTGGAAAGTCAAACACCTGTCTATATAAGGTCCCACAGTTGACAGTGCATGTCAAAGCACAAACCAAGTCCAAGGAATTGTCTGAAGACCTCCGAGACAGGATTATATCGAGGCAGGATCTTGGGAAGGGTACAGAAACATTTATGCAGCATTGAAGGTCTCAATGAGCACAGTGTGTTACCCTCTGCATTACCCTCTGTGTATTTAGTCCCTGTTTCCCCAACTGGCAGTGCCAGATCGTCTTGTCTTGTACAGCGTTTCCTGCGTTCCATGTCCTTTGTTTTCGAGCCCCTTCCCAGTTACCTTGCCTGAGTCCCTGTGTAGCAACCTTCGCCTGCCCACCGACCACGCATCTGCCCGCCGTCCTATACCTTGCCACCAGTCCCGTTGCCAACCTTCCCTTGCACACCGACCACGCATCTGCCCGATGTCCGATACCTTGCCTTCAGCCACGTTGCCAACCTTCGCCCACCGACCAGACACCTGCCTGACGTCCGATACCTTATCATCAGCCCTGTTGCCAACTTTCGCCTGTCCATTACAACAAGCTTTCTGTGTGTAATAAGTTATTGCACTTACCTGATCCATGTCCGCCTTTGGGTCCTTCTCGCACAACCCTGATACAGTGGCCTGCATCATTCGTAAATGGAAGAAGTTTGGAACCAAACTGCGGTCGAAGGTGAAGGGCCTTAATCAGGGATGTGACCAAGAACCAGATTGTCACTCTGACAGAGCTCCAGCGTTGTTATGTGAAGAAATTAGAATTTTCCAGAAGGACAACCATCTCAGCAGCACACCACCAAACAGGCCTGTATTGTAGATTGGCCAGTCAAAGCCATTCCTAAGTAAAAGGCACATGACAGCCCGTCTGGAGTTTGTCAAAAGGCACCTGAAGGACTTTCAGACCATGAGAAACAAAATGCTCTGGTCTGATGAAACAAAGATTTAACTCTTTGGCCTTAATGCCAAGCGTCATGTCTGGAGGAATCCAGGCACCGCTCATTATCTGGCCAATACCATCCGTTCACTGAGGCATGGTGATGGCGGCATCATGCTGTGGGGATGTTTTTCAGCAGCAGGAACTGTGAGACTAATCAGGATATAGGGAAAGATCAATGCAGCAATCCACAGGGACATCCTTGACGGAAACCTGCTCCAGAGAGCTATTAACTTCAGACCGGGGCGAAGGTTCATTTTCCAACAGGACAACGACCCTAAGCACACAGCCAGGATAACAAAGGAGTGGGTTCAGGACAACTCTGTGAATGTCCTTGAGTGGCCAGAGCCATGTCTTGGACCTGATTAAAATCTCTAGAGAGATCTGAAAATGGCTGTGCACCAACGTTTCCATCCAACTTGATGGAGCTTGAGAGGTCTTGCAAAGAAGAATGGTAGAAACTGCCCAAAAATTTGCCTATTAAAATTTTTGCATAATACTCAAAAAGAATTGAGGCTGTAATTGCTGCCAAAGGTGCTTTAACAAATTATTGAGCGAAAGGCTGTAAATACTAATGTACATGTTTATATTTTCACTCTTAATTTTTGCAAAAATATTAAGTCCACTTATTTCACTTTGTCTTTATGGGGTATTGTGTGTTGAATTTTGAGGAAAGAAATTAATGTAATCTATTTTGGAATAAGGCTGTAACATAACAAAATGTGGAAGAGTGAAGTGCTGTGAATACTTTCCGGATGCACTTTATTACTGCGAGTATTGCAGCCAAAAATGTACAGTGGAGGAAAATATTATTTGATCCCCTGCTGATTCTGTACGTTTGCCCACTGACAAAGAAATAATCAGTCTTTTATTTTGAATGATATGTCTATTTGAACAGTGAGAGACCATAAAAATCCATAAGTTATACATTGATTTGCATTTTACTCAGTGAAATAAGTATTTGACCCCCTATCAATCAGCAACATTTCTGGCTCCCAGGTGTCTTTTATACAGGTTACGAGCTGAGATTAGGAGCACTCTCTTAAAGGGAGTGCTCTTAATCTCAGTTTGTTACCTGTATAAAAGAAACCTGTCCACAGAAGCAATCAATCAGATTCCAAACTCTCCACCATTGCCAAGACCAAAGAGCTGTCCTAGGATGTCAGGGACAAGTTTGTAGACCTATACAAGGCTGTGTGATCATCAAATGGGCTAAAGGGACCTCAATTGCCACACGTTACACAGCAAGAAAATAAATGAAGCAGAATGACATTATATAAAAAATAGCAAGTCATTATGCGTTGACGAACGTTTGATGTGACACTACATTTGAATTTTGGCAGGTGACTGACTTATTAAAGCATGAAGGTAATCTAGTAAAGCTGCTTTTGGAAAGTGCTTGGACGTTAGCTAAAAATATTGTTATTGTAATTATTAATTATACATGGGAAAATGCTATTAATGAAAGTGATACTAAATTTGGAATGTTTTTAACATTCTACACAATATCTGTTGCTTCATGAATGTAATGAAAAGTTTTTACAACATCAGGGTCCATGAATCTAATGTGTAAGACTATTGAATGCAACATCTAACCCTAAAATAAGATTGCTTACCCTATAATTCTTATTGTTAGCTAGTTGTTAAAAATACATAAAACTTTAATTCAGAACTGAATTCAGACGGACTTCTTAATATTGTTGCCCTTTTGTATAGTTGTACTTTCAATTAATTGAGAAAACATGTTGTCGGTTACCTAAAGAAGATTTTCTTTCAATGATGTGAGAAAGACAAAGATGTATTTCCAAGCAACTTCGAAAGACTTTTGCTTTCAGCTCAGATTGAAAGTATATTAGACATTCATACGTTCAATGACCTGATAAAGTTGTAGTTTTTATGTACAACCACAGCCAAATGTAGATTAGACGATGGGCATAGCCATCCTTTTAATGTCTTTCCAACAACATTTTGATGAGATTTCGTCTTGTCATCAATTTTGGAGGGATGTCCTGATTTTTGCTATTTCTTGGGGGTGCCATGTTGCTCCTACTATTTAATGTTGGTCTTTACATTTTGTTATGCATTCAAAAAATATTCACATCCGTCTCCTGATTGTTTCAGTATAACTTTGAGATCCTGTAAATATTTTGTTTACTCCTTGTGGGTCATAGCCATCTCTGCAGTTTGCAACCACAAAACCTTCTGAGTGTTTACTTCACTATAACAGTTTCAGGACTAGGATTTCCAGAACTGCAGTGGAATCCAATCATGTGAATCAGTTATCTGCAATGCAAGAACAATAGCCTTCAATTATTTGGTAAACACTGCCAGATGGTCTGTCAATCCCTTCTAAAACATGACCCCACTCATATTAAACTGCTAATGTTGACCCTGTGAAATAAGTAACTAGATTCTTTCAACCATACATGTACATATAGGTAGAACGTCAGTATTCACAGTACGTACAGTTGAGTGCAAAAGTTAGCATCCCCCTGTTTTGAAATGTAAAAAATAATTAAACAAAGCAATGTATTTAACCAACAAGCCATTTAATGTGACTTCATGTGTTACAAATGTCCTCTCATTACCACATGTAACAAATATTTTAATGTTTTTTATCAAAAAAGAAATATTCAAAATAATATCAGTTCAAGGGTTTGCATTCCCTGTTTTGGTTGTACTGAAGATCTTAAAGCTTAAAAAAGGTCTGGCACGATTTGCCTTGATTTTAGCCTTTACATAAAAAGCTAAATGTTCAATATGGGTGTGTAGAATGACCTTTGTATGACCTTATCTTTCTTTTGTTTTTGTTTAACCTTAATTTATACACGTTTTCACACTGAGATAAACCTCTCCATCCATGTGTGGTGACAGGTGCAAGTGACAATGCGGTGGGCTGTGCAGTGATGTTGGAAGTACTCCACTCCCTGGCCAATCTCTCCACTCCTTTAAAACATGGTGTGGTGTTTGTCTTCAATGGAGCAGAGGAGAACATGCTACAGGTGAGCGAGACTAGTTTGGATAATGAAGGCAACAATGTGTGGAGTAATAAACACAGAGTGGGTTAACAATCACATCAAGAGTCATAAAATGCTACTCCTCTTATTGTTTGAACAAAGATCCCTTTGTTTGTTCAAATGATATTCAAGGACGTAATAAGAAATATATAAAAACAATTTTTTTATCTTGCACACAATCTCTCACCCAACCTTTTCTCTCTGCTTTATTAGGGAAGTCATGGTTTCATCACTCAGCATCCCTGGGCAAAACAGGTCAGAGCATTCATCAACCTGGAGGCTGCAGGTGTAGGAGGCAAAGAGATGATGTTTCAGGCAGGTAGGTGGGCACACTAGGAGTGGGATGATATGAGAATGTCATGTCACAAATATCCTGGCCAAAATTATTTCAATGTACGATTTTATTCTGATTAAAGTGTAGAAAGAGACAGAAAGGCTGTCAGCCCAATTCTCTATTACATAACGTTTGTTCTTGTGCATATAAAAAGCCATTAAAAGTATAATCAAAGTAGATGCGCATTTTGTTTGCCTTATTGGCTAATGATAGGCTAATGTGTTGGGTTGATTCCTCATAATAACAGCTCCTGTTTTTTTTGTTTGCATCAAGTATTGTGCAGATCATGCAGATAGCGTATATTATTTTGGCCTGCGCAAATCATTTTCTATTAAATTCTATTGTAGGAAAGTGTTAACAATTCCCAATATAAACAAAGTTATACAAAAATCAAAAGAAAAAATAATTTGTTTCTTTTTATTCATACATTCAATAAATGTCTGTTGTTTTGCATACATCTCTCATATCTGCATGTCTTCTAGGATAAATATTATAGGTTTGTTTGAAATTGTTTCAACCGGGTATTTCCCACAGTTATTTGCAAGCAGGAAGTGGAGACGTGATCAGAAGCTTTTTCTGTAGGCTACTAACTATAGATTGTAAGAAATCTGACTGGCCAAGCTATTATATAAATCGCATGTGCCTGTGCTAGAAAGCTAAAAACTATTTAGCTGACGAAATGCAGCCTCTTTGTCTTATTAATAATCGGATATGGCTGACTTTGAATCCTAATAGGATTGGGTATCGATTTTGCCACAAATCAGACAGATAGTTTAGATGTAGGATAAAAAAGTCACAGATGCAGTTTGGCTGGGATATACATTTCGTGATCCAACAAAGACCTTGACCATGAGGAGACTTTCTTGGCTGACAGTGAGGCACATTCAAGTAACTAAGTTTATTCTTGCGCTTCCTCCAGGGAGAGACCGATAATAGGCTGAAATAATGGTCCTTTTCATTACTTTTGATTGCATTCTGTTAAATCTATACAATACAAACCCTACTCTATGACGAATGAGTACGAATTTACTTTTGATTTTCATTGATAATTGAAAGTATTGACAATATTCTATTATACTCTTACCTGGCTTACTTTTATCTCTGCTGATTTTCTCCCATTACATAAATCTTGTTCTTGTGCATTTAAAAAGAAATGACAAGAAAATAAGTCACATGAAACAACAACTCACACTGAACAGGACACACACTGGCAAACTTATACAGAGACAACGAGCATCAGGTGTGCACAATGAAGGGGGGTGCGTTGGTGAAGAAATGGGACATCACAAACAATCAACACAAAAGGTGGGGGCAGGGGAACGGTGAGGGTAGGAACTCCGCCCAGGGAAGGAACTCCGCCCACTGCGCGCCTATTGCCCACCGGCAATAGGCGCGCAGGAACCTACCCAGTTCTTGGTTCATGCGCTCCACCTGCCTGTTGGCCTTGTGGTGAAATCCCGAGGTCAGGCTGACTGACCTCTGAGTGCCCATCCTGTGCAACCATGTGTAAGGGAAGGGTCTGATGATCAACGACTTCTGTCCCTGTGGAAGTCGGTCAATGGACAGCACAGGAATGGGCGAGCTCAGCGGCACCACAGGAATACCCAGCCGTTGCAGTAATGAGTTGTCATTATAATTGCCCGGGAGTCTATCAAGGCATAACAACGAGAAAGAGAAGGAAATTGAGATATGAAAACCACTATTTGCATGTGCCGGGAGGAGGGCTCCCAAGGAAACCCAGGTCGCCTTACCGGGTTAGATGCAGGAGTGTCAGTCCTGCCGTCTCCTGGGTTGTGGGGACTTGAGAAGCAGCGCGCAGCAACATTACCACTCCTGCCACAAGTGGTGCACTGGGCATGCTGCCCCTTGGGCCTGCGTGGACCTACCAACCCCAGCTCCATAAGCTTGGAGTCGTTCGGCTCCCTCCGACCCCTGCTGGCCAGCAGATTATCCAGCCGGATGGCTATAGCGACCAGCCGGTCGAGGACAGTCGAACGTCCTCCCGTAGACTTTCCTTAAGGTGGTCTCTTAAGGCTTGTTCGTCCCAGCCAGCTCCCGCTGCCAGGGTCCGGAACTCGAGAGCAAAGTCCTGGGCACTCAGATTACCCTGCCTGAGATGGAACTGTCTCTCACCCGCCTCTTTCCCTTCCGGAGGATAGTCGAACACGTCCTTGAAAGTGAAGACAGGGTAGTCGTCCAGCTCTGCTCCACCCTCATTCCATATGGTGGTGGCCCATTCTAGGGATTTCCTGAAGAGACTGGAGATGAGGGCGGACACCTTTTCACAGTCCGTTGTTAGCCCAGGACTTGCAGAGTGGTAGAGATCTAGCTGCAACAGGAACCCCTGGCAGCGGGGCACCTTTCCATCAAAGTCTTTGGGAAGACTCAGGTTATGTCCCCGACTGTCCACGGCTCTAGACAGGAGTAGCATTGGGGGCTCACAGCCTGGAGAACCTGGGTCATGGCAGCCCCGAGGTCGTTAAGCATCTCGCCATGTTGTGCCACTCAGTCCTCCATGGAGGGCCGATCCGTTGCTCCTGCTTGTTCCATTCAGGAGGTGTGTTGTTGTGTGGCGGTGAGTATCCAAAGGAGGGAACAAGGCGCAGGTTTTGTTGGATCAGCTCTTTTATTAGTAGCGATCCCAAAGACAAATACACGATAACGTTGTGAACGTACTATATAGCACTGACTCGACAAGAGTCTACAGGTCACATGAAACAACAACACACACTGAACAGGACACACACTGGCAAACTTATACAGAGACAACAAGCAACAGGTGTTCGCAATGAAGAGGGGTGCGTTCGTGAAGACATCGGACATCACAAACAATCAACACAAAAGGTGGGGGCAAGGTGGCAGCTAGGAAGCCGATGCCGTCGAACGCCGGACCCTGCCCGAGCGAGGAGGGGGCACGTCCCCAGAGGGAGATGTGACAGCACCTGGTTGAGCTTTTTCAAGCGACTTGTGAGGATTATCCTGATGGAATTTTTCCACACTTTCAGAATTGTGAATATTTTCCAGTACTGACAATATCTACTGTCTTATCCTTAGGGAACACATATAAACTCTCACGGTTTATCTTTGTTTGATTCCCAGTTCAGTGAATACAGTAAATGTTTCTTTGTACATCGTTTTATGTTTGTTGGCTCCTTTCATTTCCGGGTACAGTTCATGTAGTTTGTTTCGTGTTCTGTGGATTAAATACACCTTTACTTTCAAGATGTCTGCTTTTGGTTTCGCCATGCACAACAGCCGTGACAGAATCAACCACCTACAGAAGCCAGCAGCATTCGACGAGCAGCGTCAGGGGAGAATGGAGCATACCTGGTTGGGGGACTGGGGATCTGACTCTCTCTCCTCTGACGATTCAGGGGCTGAATACGATGACTGGGATCTTCCATATGATGATCCAGGCTGGGGTGTCAGCACGAGGGTGGAGAAGCCCACCTTTAACCCAGGATCCATGGGTTTCCTCAGCACCCAGCCCAGCTACTTCCCAGGGGCCCCCCCAATTTTTTTTTGGGGGGGGCTAGTGGGGTCTCCCTGGGAGGAGAGGCTGGTGTCTGATTGGAGATCCCGACAGTCTCAGTACATGCCCCTGACTGCAGGCTAGCCAGACATCCCGGGTTGGGGCCTGGTAAACAGGCAGTCCGTGGGAAAGCGCCTGCTCGTCGCACCACCGGTGCCCCGGGCCCTGGGAAGCGAACAGCTGTCGCTCCAGGGTCCACTAGGATTACCACCGGTGCCAGAGCACCTGCCCCACTTTCGGTCCACGTCCCAGCACCTGCGTCACGTCCGGCCCTCGTCCCAGCACATGCTCCACGACCGGCCCACGTCCCCGCACCTGCTTCACGACCGACCCTCGTCTCAGCACCTGCTCCACGACCGGTCCACGTCACAGCACCTGCTCCACGACCGGCCCACGTCCCAGCACCTGCCCCACGTCAGACCGTTGTCCTTCCGTTGCCAGCTCCCAGAGCTAGTCCTCCGTTGCCAGCTCCCAGAGCTAGTTCTCCGTTGCCAGCTCCCAGAGCCAGTCCTCCATTGCCTGCTCCCAGGGCCAGTCCTCCGTTGCCTGCTCCCAGAGCTAGTCCCCCGTGTCCTGCCCCCAGGGCCAGTTTCCCGTGTCCTGCCCCCAGGGCCAGTTTCCCGTGTCCTGCCCCCAGGGCCAGTTTCCCGTGTTTTTCTGATTCTGATGCCATGTACACTAATGCACCCCCATACTATCACGGATCCTGGCTTTTGTGCTGCAACTGTGTGCGTATAACAAGCTGGATGGTCCACAGGACAGTTTACACTTTGCCTTAGACCATCTTGAATGAGCTCAGGCCCAGAAAAGGCAGCAGCGGTTCTGGATCTTATTTTTATATGGTTTAGTTTTTGCATGGTAGGGTTTTAACTTGCAGCAACATACTGTGTTCACAGACAATGGTTTTCAGAAGTGTTCCTGTGCCCAAGCAGTGATGTCCACTACAGAATTGTTTTGTTGTGTGTTTTTATGCAGGTTTTTCAGCCTTGTGCCTTGCATACTGAGAGTTCTCTGGATACACTGATCTTTTAATTGATATTATGTACCGTAGATGACGAGGTGCTAAACTCTGTAATTTTACATTGAGAAACGTTACTCTTAAATTGTTGCACTTTTTGTCTGTGCACTCTATCACAGAGTGGTGAACCCCTTCCTATCTTTATTTCTGAAAGACTCTGGGATGCTCTTTCTATACCCAATATTGTTACTGACCTGTTGCCAATTCATTTAATTAGGTTAATTCTCAATAGGATCTTCTATCCTGCTCGCCTTTGACCTTTATAACACTTGGATCTAGTTACGACCCATCAGTGCCTACCAAGTAACACTTACAAGGTCCCATGTAGCTGTTGCTTTGACACATTCAACATTCACCTGTATCAGTCAAGTGAAGTGTTGTCTGCGGACTAGCCCTCTCATTGACAAGCTGACTTCCCTGCCTTCTCTCTTGCAGAACTGACACTAAAACTCTTTAAAGCGGCACTCCCTCGCTGAATGTCCTCTCCGATTGCATTGATGACAGTCCGCGTTGGGGTCTCTCTTTTCATCATTGTCTGGAGGGCGCGGTCCTTGCTGTGCTCCTTTCTACTGGCCCACCTTATCTGCTCGTAGCTGGGGTGGTTGTTGGAATCTCTGCATGCTGTTTGCGGTGTATTCTGAGATTTTATGGACCAAGACAAACTCCCTCGCAAGCTACATTAAAAAGTGAACTGTGCAATTCTGTGCTTATAATTCCACAAATGAGTTGATCATGCAGCTGCTCTGTCCCACTATAACTGCAAATGGCTGCCAGTTCTTTCAATGCAGCAATGTACTCATAAAATGACTTTCCAGCAAGCTGTTTACATGTACTTTCTGCCAAGATATTCTTCTTTGGCGTGCAAAAATCTCTTAACACCTGTAGCAATACAAGCTTTCAGATTTGTATTACCTAGTTTAACAGGTGCAACCAAGTCTTTCAACAAAGAGAATGTTTTTGTTCCCACCACGGATGAAAAATTGTCTCTTGTTCTATACTCCTGTATATTGTTTGCTCTCAAAAACTGCTGAAATCTATCCTCAAAACTTTCCGCTGTTTTGGTTGGTAGGCCTGTCTCAATGCCAAATAGCGCCACGATGCTCCTTCCATTTTAATACACACGGGGCCTAGTGACTGTTGCTAAAATAAAACCTGGGGAAAAAAGTATCCACTCTTATAAATTTACATAAGAGACAGAAATTGTAGTTTGAAGGCCATTTTATTTTGTTAGCAACTTAGTAAAAGTAATCACTTTACCATGAACAGAGTGGTGCAGCCTCTCCTTGCCTACAGCCATATTCTGAACAGTGAAACACAACTGAAGGCTCCTATACCTTTCTAAACAACCAATTGTAAATCTTTAGCATGCCTAGTTTTGTAACATTTCTCAGATAATGTAACCTTACTGTGACAAAATATAAGGACCTACAAGGACAGCCTTTGTTATTTTATTGTCTCGATGTCATCGTTCCCAGTTGAGTGCTTAGTGTGCTGTTGGTCAAAGACCAGGTAACTTAGGTAGCTTACGTTTGCCTGGCTAGTTAGTACTCGATTATGTGTTATACCCTATTATATATAATGTCTCATCTCATCTCAATGGACCACATCTAACGGTTTCATGGGATGTTTCCACATCTTTTACATTTCCATCCTTTCTCATCTTTCCTTATTGGATAAACACACAAACACAGGTCCTAACAGCCCCTGGTTGGTCCAGGCCTATGTCCATGCTGCCAAACATCCTTTTGCCTCAGTTGTGGCACAGGAAATCTTCCAGAGTGGTATTATTCCATCTGACACAGACTTCCGCATCTACAGAGACTTTGGAAAAATTGCAGGTAAGATATTTACCTTTAGGGCCCTTTGAACAGGATTTCGACCAGTAGGGTCTAAATGATGTACATTGGCTTTTGGTATTTACCTCCTCACTGGGTTCTTGACCTGACTTGCATGTCAACATTGTGAATAGGGTCTTGTATTGCTAGGGATATGGTAAGTGCAGACATAAGCAATGGACAAATAAATATAATTGCATTTTATTGATAGAAATTTTAATGCACAATAATATCACAACTAAATCCTGAGGCCAATTCACAATACTCAACTGCCCCAATAACCTCATGTTTCAGCGAGATAATGCACAGCCTGATCAGCAGAATCTATTCCTGGAAACTTCAAATATGATAGTACTTCCTTGACCAGCATGCATACTTGACATGAGGAAGTTTGCGATTCTCTGGATTGACGTATACAAAAGGATTTTACAATTCCTGAAAACACAACATAGCAACTTCACACAGCTGTTGAGGAGTAGATACACAATTGATGCACTTTGGATTATTACACTATGTTACATTTTTCAATGGCATCCAAAGCATTGCTACTATCACATGTTTTTTATCTGTGTATGTAGGTATTGATTTGGCCTTCATTAAGAATGGCTTTATCTACCACACCAAGTATGACACACCAGACAGAATCCCAACAGACTCCATCCAAAGGGCTGGTAAGTAATTAATCTTCAATATCACAATTTGTGTATGGGAATGGGGCAGTTTCTCCATCTCCATCTCCATCAGAAGCAGTATATCTATTTCACAATTGAAATTAGACTTGTACCACAGTGTTTACTCAACCACCCTCCAATCCCAGAAACAATAACAATAGAGAATGTGTCCATTTTATTTTGAGTATCAGAAATTGATTTAATGTTACAATGAGAATGAGATATTGTTTGAACAAAATATTTGACAGCCAGAGCAAAATACAGTGGTGAAAGTGAAAATGGTTTTGTCATCCCTCTGTGGAGATTAATTGGTTGTTGAGTATTTTAGCCCAGGAAGCCCTTTATCACGGTACCCGTGGGTCCTTAAAAAGTCTTAATTTTATCTATAGCTAAATGAAAGGACCAGATTTTGTCTTTATAAAGGTCTTAAAAAGTATTTATTAAGTTTTGTTAGCATTGTGAAGAGGTAATGCAAGAAATAATGTGTAGTTTATGAACACATTTTAGCTCTGATCCGTTGCAGAAGGAACCGCGATTTCATTCATAATGTTAGATGTTAGCAAGACATTTTGGCTGCTTTTATCCCAACATCGTTGTTTATTAGGTGGATGACTAGCTTGTACCAATCAAGGTAATTTAATTAGCTACATGGTAGACATTGGCAGTTAAATGTCTTGCAGGTAACGTGGGGAAAGTGCAAATTCAGTCATAAGTTGTTCGACAACAGCACCTTAGCTTTGTGGTTAAAAGGGAAAGAAAACAAAACCTCCAGGTTTTTTTTGCACCAAGTCTTTCAAACTTGGCACCACAGGAATTATATCTGTGGAGACCGATATGAAGTGTGGGAAACACAAAAACAACAAAAACACTGTAAAAAGCCTCCAACAAATGCATTTCTCAGTTCTGTGTGGTTGTATCAAATACAACAGTGCAAAGTATGTTATTGTTAGTATTGGGGGTTTTCAATTCAATTATATATATATATAATGTAATCACTTGTGTGTTAACTGATGAAAAGTTTAACCATGTCACTTGAGCCTAAGGTCTCATAAAAAAATTTAAGCAGTCTGTCTGTCCTTGATTCTTCCGCATTTGATTTTGCGGCAAAAGAGAGGATGAACAATGGGGTGCATAGTTTAGTATCTCTGTGTGCGTCAACGACAGCAGGTGCATCATCTTATCTGCGCTCCACTGCTAATCCCATGATCAGTACAATGAGTGGTTGTTGTTTTTATGTCATGAGGAGTACAGGAGGACCTGTGGCTTGTCCTTGACTGTCTGGGTAGAATGAGAGTAATCACGCCACCCATATTCAACAGTTATGGCTTTTAAGATGGAACTTGTGTCCTGATTGGCTATTACCATTGACCCCCTCTTACTGATTCTGAAATAAAAAGTTGTGTTAAGGTTGTATTCTTTGGAGATTAACAGGAGAAGAACATGTAAGAACTATGGATGTTCAACATCTTGGACTTATGCTAATAAAGAAAGAAATTTCCCCTGACTTAAATGGCTAATTATTTGGTTTTAAACGGGAATCAAACAGATGTGTTAGATGAGCAAGACATTGTACAGTGCTCTGGGGTCCAGCAGCATTAACACACTGGCATTGTCTAGCATAACCCACTGAAAAATATCTAACTTAATTTGCTGTGACTAAGGACATGATATAGATAGCACTGATTGCTGCTTACATTGTTATGCATATATTTTGTTAGTTTATTGTTTAATTTGTTTTTTGCATATAAAGAAATAATACGAATTACTTAGATGACTTGTACCATGTCATAAGAATTTCATTGCTCAGAACAACACTGTTATTTTGTGCATTTGACAATAAAGACTTTGACTTCTAACTGTAACATGGGCAGAGCAGATAAGGTAACTAAATTACATTAATTAAATTCACATTTCACTTCTGATAATGCAGCTAATTATCTTAAAACGTTTGCTTATGGTAACATATATTAGGCACATTTTGGGTCAAGTTTAAGATAAGGTTAATTCTAGCTGGCTCACATTTGGCAGCTAGCTAGCTCATGTTAGCAATTGCCATTGCCTAAGATGCTCATTCATGGTAACTAGCCATAGCTAGCTAGTTTACTCTTCACTTTGCATTGGCACCAACTGAACTCGACAACACAACCTTAGTTGTGAGTTAGTTGTGAGAGTTATTAGGTTCTATAATGCTAAGTTCTCCAAATAACAATAACACTAGCCAATATTTGTGCTTGCTAAATAGAGCTGCCATGCCCTAGCTACCATTAGTACTAACTAGCTACTGGCCGGCATAATAAAACTTCTTTAATTAATTGCTGATATTTTAAATGGAACATTTTTAACTTTAAATTGAAACTTAGCATTAACACAACTAAGATTATCATAAAACAAATGATGAGTAGCAATTCTTATCAATTTTTTTATACTAAGATGTCAACTACTGACCAAAAAGCGTTAACATCAACACACGTGTAAATGGCGGCCACCCATCCTTGTCACCCTTGGTTACGAC
The DNA here is from genome assembly GCA_016801125.1 of Novumbra hubbsi. Lineage (NCBI taxonomy): Eukaryota > Metazoa > Chordata > Actinopteri > Esociformes > Umbridae > Novumbra > Novumbra hubbsi. Next base: position 175,806 of record JACXGK010000023.1, read on the forward strand.
TAATGTTAACAAGTTACATTAAGCTAAAACATGTTACATCCACAATAAGAGCATGCAAAATGGGCAGTTGTCAACTCAAACAATAAATGTAAACACCTTTGTCTAAATTATAACATCAAAGGGGATAGCCACACAGGCAAGTTCAATGCTGACTGAATGAGACAGAAACAAAAATGAATTACGTAACATCAACAGGCTGTATAATTAAGTTACCCTCAACTTGAAATTTTGCTATTAGTTGTTGACATTAATTACCTGATTATTTGAGGATGTGCAAGAGGATTTGCATTGAACTGATTTGAATTTGCACTACAATGACTGCATAATTTTACACTTACTTTCATTTAATACCGACAAAAGCTAATTGACTCAACTGAAATGAAGAGGGCAGTCCATAGGTGCAAAACAAAGACTAAGGTTATTGTGTTGCATATAATGTGTTCCAAAAGTGTGCACCAACCTTGTCATACTTTACAGAAAAAGGCTCAGTGTTGTTATTAGCACCAGGGGTGGCTTTACAACACATTGATTGCCAGGGTGTCAATTTTTAAAGAGCATCTTAAAGTGACTATTTGACAATCAGATGAAAATATAATTACTTGTTGTGTTAATTAAAGACTACAATGTAATGAGGGTGAGAGGATGTGGTACCTGACGACCGCAGCACCCTTAGAGTGTTGACGAGGACAAGGCTGGAGATCACTCTGTTATGCTGATTGAGTTAGAATAACAGCCTGGAAGCATTAAAATGAGGTTGGGGCTTGTAATCATTGTTCTTGCTCTGTTAACCATGGTTACCTGCAAGGAAACACATGGAGTCATCATTGCTTCACAGGCAAAGATATTGCTTCTAGTAAGATTGGATTGCACCTATATCTACCATCTACTGGATCATCAATAACTTTTAGGAGAGGTTCAATTGCTGTGAAGAAGATTTTTTTGGGCACCCGATATTGTCCAGCAAGAACCAGTACCGTCTTCAAACATTGATTCAGCTGCGGAGTCGGGGCACCACCATTGCAGGCGAAGACTTTTGGAGGATGGCCTGGTGTCTGGAAGGGCAGCAAAGAAGCTGTCAGGGTTCCACCCTGACCGTGTCATACTCTGATCCTGCGCACCCTCTGGTAGCCCAGGAGTGCTATTACAGTCACTGTCACCAATCACCAACCACACGCACCTGTTCCCCATCTCCCTCATCAGTATCCTTCCTAAGCACCCTAGTTCCTCCAAACCCCTGCCAGTTCAAACTCAATGCTACGCCAGGTCACAACCTACGTCTCCCTAGTTTTTTGGCTCCTGCGTCTTTTTGCAGTTTTTGGCTTTACAGCCTTTTTGCTATATAGACATATATATTTCTCTGCCCACATACCTGAGCGACCGCTCTTTTCGTCTCGGAGTTATCGCCTCTCGGAACACCTGAGCCATTTCGTCAGTGTTACCGGTTCTCTAGCCATCATCGTTATATCTATTAGCCATCCCAACTTACGTTCCGCACGTCGAGCACTTGGATCCCAACCATATCTCCGGTCGTCCGTAAATCCTTACAGATTGAACTGGCCATCATGGATCCAGCCGACACCATTCAACAGCAAGAAGGGACGAGCGCCCTTCAGCAAACAAACACGAGCGGTTCCACTCACCCTTCTCCTTCTTCCATCCCGCCAGTGGTTCGGGAACCTCACGTCGCTCCTCCTGAGCTTTTCACGGGCGAGCCTGGTCGGGTTCGTTCGTTTTTGCAACAATGCTCATTACTGTTCGAACAACAACCATTCACGTACCCTTCGGACAGGGCGAGAATTGCTTATTTGGTCAGTGCACTCTCTTGTCAGGGCTCTCGCTTGGGCTTCTTCAATTTGGATGTCCGAGAGTCCTTTTTGCAATTCCTACGTATTTTTTACGGAGGAACTCTTAAAAGTCTTTTCCCATCAGGAGGGGGAAAAGGATGCAGGACGGAAGCTTCTTAAGCTACGACAAGGTACGTGCAGTGCAGCGGACTTTGCAGTCGATTTCCGGATCCTCGCAGCCGAGAGCAGCTGGAATGACGCCGCCTTACAAGGGGCGTTCCTCAACGGCCTCTCGGAGACCCTCAAGAATGAGCTTGCCTCCCGAGAGGAGCCAGAGACCCTCGACCAGCTGATTGCGCTGGCCCAGCAAACAGACTCTCGGCTCCGTGAACAGGCTCCAGTTCACCATCCTCGCGCATCCGCGTCACAACCCAAGACCAGACACCTGTCCACCATCCCAGACGTGGAGCACCCACGAGACCCTGAGCCAGCTCAGGAACCCATGCAGCTGGGGCGTACACGTCTCCCTGGAGTCGAAAGAGTGCGTTGTTTGGCCGAGGGGGCGTGCCTGTACTGCAGGCTTAAGGGGCATACCATTCCATCGTGTCCAGCGCTACAGGGAAACGTCACCGCCTGACCATTAAAGAGGAGGTATGGACGGGTAAGGCGCAAACCTCCTTATCCCCTACGGAGGAGCTAGAGGCCACCATCCACTGGGCCACGACCTCCTTTCCCATTCACGTCCTCGTAGACTCCAGTGCGGACTGCAATTTTATCAACAGAGGACTCGTCGAACAGAAGGAAATCGTCTGCACTCCCGTTACGCCTCCCGTGACGGTTCGGGGACTGAGTGGTAAGACCATCGCCACCATAACACACCAAACCACCCCACTCCAACTGATCATCGCAGGAAACCACCGGGAGACGATATCCATCTTTCTGATTGACAGCCCTATGTCACCACTGATCCTCGGTTGACCCTGGCTGCGTCTACATAATCCGACAGTGGATTGGGTTTCGGGCACAATCAGCTCCTGGGGTCCGCAGTGTTTCCAGCGCTGCCTCGGTTCACCAAACAAACCAGCAGCTGCCGTTTCCTCGGTGTCTGTGTCCTCAACTGATCTATCCACCGTAACCAAGGAGTATCACGACCTAGCTGCTGTATTCAATAAGGAAGATGCCTTGTCTCTTCCCCCACACCGGCCGTACGACCTTGTGTAGAATTCAAATCTACTTCCCCCGAGTCCGAATCAGAGAATGTCCACACGGTCGAAGTCTTTCCAAAGTAAACACCTTTATTACAGATAATTATCTGGAGATCAGTCTCCGCCGTACAGCAGAAACAGATCTGACTCTCTTTCACCTTTAGCCTTCCTGTACCTAGTCGACCCGGGTCTCACGTCTCTATGGACTTCGTTACCGGTCTTCCCCCCTTCAACGGAATGACCACCATACTGACAATTGTCGACCGGTTTTCTAAAATGGCACATTTCGTGGCTTTGGCCAAACTTTTAGCCGTTAGAGAGACTGCGGACCTCCTGGTGGCACACGTCCTCCGTCCTCACAGCATACCCAGCGATGTGATCTCGGACCGCGGCCCACAGTTCTCGTCTCAGGTATGGAAATGATTCTGCCTGGGCCTGGGTGCATCCGTCAGTCTGTCTTCTGGTTATCACCCGCAGTCAAATGGCCAATCATAACGGGTCAATCAAGAGCTGGAGGCTGCCTTCCGATCCGTCGCGTCAGCCAACCCATCCTCTTGGCACACGCATCTCTGTTGGGTGGAATACGCCCACAATACTTTGGTCTGTTCCTCCTCCGGATTGTCTCCCTTCCATGCCTGCATGGGGTACCAGCCACCATTATTCCCGTCTCAGGAGTTTGAGGTGGCCGTTCCTTCAGTCCAGGCGCACCTCAGACGTTGTCGAGGGGTTTGGAGACGTGCCCGCACCGCTCTACTGCGCTCCTCGGCTGCCCCAGAACGCTTCGCCGACCGACGCCGTTCCCCCGCACCGACATACAGTCCCGGTCAACAGGTTTACCCCTCAGGGTCGAGGCCTGCAAGCTGGCTCCTTGCTTTGTGGGTCCCTTCCCTGTGGAAGCCGTTGTCAACACTAGCTCTGTCCAACTCCGGCTGCCCGCCTCCATGCGCGTACACCCGGTCTTCCATGTGTCACAGCTCAAACCCGTTTCCACCAGTCCTCTCTGTCCGGCTCCCCTGGCTCCGCCCCCTCCGCGGATGATCGATGACCACCCTGCCTACACGGTCCGTCGCCTCCTAGACGTACGTTGACGGGACCGCGGGTTTCAGTATTTGGTGGACTGGAAAGGCTACGGTCCCCGGATCTTGGATCGCTCCCTGATCCGGGATTTCCATCTCGCTCACCCTGGCCGTGTCGTTGGGCCGCCTGGAGGCGTCCGTAGAATGGGGGGTCCTGTCAGGGTTCCACCCTGACCGTGTCATAATCTGATCCTGCGCACCCTCTGGTGGCCCAGGAGTGCTATTACAGTTACTGTCACCAATCACCAACCACACGCACCTGTTCCCCATCTCCCTCATCAGTACCCATCATAAGCACCCTAGTTCCACCAAACCCCTGCCAGTTCAAACTCAGTGCTACGCCAGATCACAACCTACGTCTCCCTAGTTTTTTGGCTCCTGCGTCTTTTCGCAGTTTTTGGCTTTACAGCCTTTTTGCTATATAGACATATTTCTCTGCCCACATACCTGAGCGACCGCTTTTTTTGTCTCGGAGTTATCGCCCCTCAGAACACCCGAGCCATTTGGTCAGTGTTACCGGTTCTCTAGCCATCATCGTTATATCTATTAGCCATTCCCAACTTACGTTCCCCACGTCGAGCACTTGGATCCCAACCATCTCTTCGGTCGTCCATAATCCTTACAGAAGCCACTTCTCTCCAGGACAGACATTAGGGACAGACAGAAATTCTGCAAAAGTTACAGGGATTGGATTGCTGAGGACTGGGGTAAACAAATTTTCTCTGATGAATCTCCTTTCTGATTGTTTGGGGCATCCAGATAAACGCTCTCTACCATCAGTCCTGTGTCAGGCCAACAGTAAAGCATTCTGAGACCATTCATGTGTGGGGTTGCTTTTCAGCCAAGGAAGTGGACTCACTCACAATTTTGCCTAAAAACACAGCCATGAATAAAGAATAGTACCAACAATGCTTTTTTCAGCATGACGGAGCAACTTGACATAAGGCAAAAGAAACAAAACAACCATATTTTGGGTCCATGGCCAGGAAACCCCTCAGCCCTTAATCCCATGGAGAACTTGTGGTCTGTCCTCAAGAGGCGGGTGGACAAACAAAAACCCACAAATTCTGACAAACTCCAAGCATTGATTATGCAACAATGGGCTGCCATCTGTCAGGTTGTGTCCCAGAAGTTAATTGCCACCATGCCAGGGCGAATTGCAGAGGTCTTGAAGAAGAAGGGTCAACATAGCAAATATTTACTCTTTGCATATACTTAATCTAATTATAAATAATAGCCTTTGACATGAAATGCTTGTAATTATACTTCAGTATACCATAGTAACATCTGATAAAATGATCTAAAAACACTACCGCAGCAAACTTTGTGTAAACCAATACTTGTGTGTGCATCTTTGCAGCCCTTCTAACGAGCATTGCAGCAGAATTATTAAAATGTACAATCTAATCAGACCAACCTTCAGATTTTTTGTCTTAAAAATGTCTTACATTGCTAAACTAGATTGCTTTTCTAATTGCCCTGGTAAGTAGTAAGATGTAGTTTACTTTACCTCCATCCTGTATCCCTAGGTGACAACATCCTGGCTGTACTGAAGCACCTGATGATGTCTGAGGAGCTGGGGAACTTGTCCAAAGCTGGCCAGATGGTGTTCTTTGACCTACTTGGCATGGTGATGGTGGCGTACCCTGCCCGCATTGGGACCATCGTGAACTATGTGACTGCTGTGGCAACCTTCCTCTACTTGTTTATCAAGTGCTGCTATACCAGAAACAATGGTGAATGGCGTTATGAGCATCCCCAATTTGTATGTATTTCTCACTTTTTTGTGGTTTTATTCTAACCACACATAGGCACACATTGAAAAACATTACACTCAAACCTCTCCTAGGGACACACAACTTTTCCATGGGTGTTGCCTATTTAAAAGTTAGGAATGTGCAATAACTTCACTCAGTGGCTGAAAATGTAGTGGATACAGTGTATCTCTCCACAACAGCTTTCCTGGTGCCCAGTCTGACAGCCCCCACACCTACAATAACCTTTGTGTATGTATCTTTCAGATGAGTTGGTTTGAATGTGGTAGTGTATTTTTTGTTGCAGCTGGTTTGCAGATGAGCAATATAGTGATTTAAGCAAATTACCAACACATTTTTATTCCCTTGATTAGTGAATCAGAATTGTATAATATACATTTTCGGTTGTTTGGCCAAACAGGATCAAGGATTTAGCTAGATTTTTGTCACGGCCCAGGTCTAGCCAAGCCAGGTTCCCTCGTCCATCATGAGGAGCTTCTTCAGTTCCTCTCTCATCGGCTTCCTCCGGAAACCCCCCGGGAATGTGCCAACCCTGAGCCAGCCTTGCCTTCGTGAGCCCCTTGTTGCTGCCCCTGAGAGTTTCTCTGGAGAGGCGACCCTGCCGGATTACGCCATTGACATCCACACCCTCTAAACTGGGGTGCTGCAGATCTCCTTACGAGTCTATGAAGGATGAGTTGGCCTGCTGGGATGAGCCTGCATCGCTGAAACAACTCATAGTCCTCTCAATCCGCCTGGACAACGTCTCACTGAGCGCAGCCGCGAGAGGGCTTCCCATCCCCAGTCCCCTCCCATCTCTCTCGGACGAACCCCATTGCCCCCTCCTTTTGCGCTGGAGACACTGCACGCATGCTCTGGCAACAACCACCCTGAGCCCATGCAGCTGGGACACACATGGCTGTCCTCAGAAGAATGGGCCAGCAGGATGTCGTAGGGCGCCTGTCTCTATTGTTGCCATCCAGGACACCTTTTTTCCACCTGTCTTCTCAGAGAAGATTGTGCTTGTCAGTAGTGGGGGAGTTACTGATTGGTCGAGCAAGCACTTCCTCTCCCTGGTGCTCGACCCTCTGCTGGGGAACGTTGTCGGTCCCTCTCAAGGCCTCTTATCAATTCCGGAGCTGATGGAAATTTATAGATAGACAACTGGCCTGGCAACTCGGTGTGGACAATGATCCCGCCAAAACCCCATCACAACGCACAATAACTACCAACTACCTCAGTTCTGCCTTCTCTCTTGCCTCCATCTTCACCAAAATGGATCTGCGCAATGCATACCATCTTGTGTGCGTCCGTGAAGCAGAAAAATCAAAGATGGCTTTCACCATTCCACACTTCGAGTACTTGGTGGTCCCCTTTGGCCTCTCCAATGCTCCTGTTGTGTTCCAGGCTCTCATTAATGATGTCCTGCTGGACATGTTGAACCATTTCATTTTCATCTACCTTGATGACATCTTCATATTCTCTCGCACCTGCAACAAACACGGTCAGCATGTCGGTCTGGTCCTGGAATGCCTACTTCAGAACCGGCTGTTTGTTAAGTTTGCAAAGTGCGAGTAACACGCGTCCTCTGTTTCCATCCTGGCCCACATCATTGCCAATGGTCAACTGGAGATGTACCCAGCCAGTTACACATGTCCTCTGTTTCCATCCTGGGCCACATCATTGCCAATGGTCAACTGGAGATGTACCCAGTGAAAATCGTGGCAGTACCGGATCGGCCATCTCCCTGCAACTCTAAACGCTTCCGGGGGTTTGCTAATTTGTACAGACAGTTCATCAGGAACTACATCCAGGTAGCCACGCCTCTGACGTCCCTGACCTCCACCTTTATGCCTTTCCGCTGGACACTGGAAGCCGAGAATCTTCGTCTGGGACTCTGTGCGCTCCCAAGTCCTGAAGTGGATGCACGCCAAACGATTCCCTACCTGCCACCCTGGAATGACTCGCATGTTAACCTTCCTCTGTGAAGACTTCTGGTGGCCCTCATGCCCGCAAACACCCCGCCCAATTCACCTCCCAGGTATGAAAGGCCTTCTGCCGGGTCTTTGGGGAAACAGTCAGCCTATCCTTGTGGTCCCAGCCCCAAACCAACAGGCATACCGAGTGTGTTAACCAAGAAATGAAGACCGTGCTCTGCAGCGTCTCCTCTGCAAAACCAGCCACCTGGAGTACGCACCTGCCCTGGGTTCAATACGGGCACAACTCCTTGATCAATGCATCCTCTTGGCTGTCGATCACTGCCGTTCACCGGCTCCCACCTACACACCAGGACAGAAGGTCTGGCTCCTGGCAAAGGACATGCCCTTCGTCTAAAGCTCCCCGCCTCTCTCCGGGTCCACTCTGTATTCCACTTTTCCCAACTCAAGCCTGTATCCTCCAGTTCCCTCTGTCCTCCCACTCCTGCCGGCCACCCTCCTAAGTTTTATTGATAACCATCCTGCCTACACGGCCGAGTGGCACCTGGACATGCGCCGTCAAGGTCGGAGTTTCCAGTACCTTGTGGACTGGGAGGGCTACGACACAGATGCTGGGTTTCACGCTCCCATATTCTGGACCCTGCCCTGATATGGGACTTTCTCTGAACCCGTCGAGGTCGTCCTGGCCGACCGCTAGGTGGCACCTGTAGATGGGGGGGTACTGTCATGGCCCTGGTCTAGGCAGGCCAGGTTTCCTGTTTTTTCCATTGTTTTTCCATCTGGTCTCACTCCGGACTTCGGCATGTCATTCAACATATTGTCACCCACCATCAATTGTGCACACCTGTCACCTATTTCCTCATCAGCACCCTGCTATATCTACCCTGTTTTTTCCCTTATATTTCTGCCAAAACCAAACCAATTCTTAGTCGCGTTTGTGCCCGCCTGTATAAGGTATGTGGCATTTTTTTGTGACAATTTCTATAGTCTGTCTGCTAAGCGTAGTTTAGTTCTTTTCCAGCCCCTGCCTGTTTTGTTTGCCTTGCCTGTTCCTGTACTCCTGTGTGTTTTTCACCCCGCCCGACTTTCCCTGCATTCTTGTTATTTTTTCCACATGATCCATTGATGCCTGACTCCAAATCCCTTGTTATCCTCTGCATTATGTGTTTGTCCCTCCTACCCGATACCTGCCAGTCCAGCCTTAACAGATCTTTATATTATTCACGAGCACAATGCCCATAGAGTGCTAAATGCATTTTAGAATTTTCAAATGGTTTTATTATTATTTATAACAAGAATATTTGTCACGGTGTTGTTGTGTGGCGGAACCATACGCGGACATTTTGTAAATAAAGTAAAGGTGATTTAATCCAATTAAACAGATAAACTGACAAGTACTGTAAACGGTAAATGAAAGGTTTAAACAAACATAAACGAAATACAAATAACATGTAGCGTATCTACTTGAATTGAATTAAATGAAAGACAAACCGTGAGCTGTTGAGACATTCACAAACAATAAACCACACCGGGTGTGGTGCAAACTGAACCTAAGTAGGCTCCCCAATCAGAGTCAACTGAATGCAGCTGCTCTGACTGGGGAGCCCACAACGGCATAGAGAGGGCTCGAGGCCACACAATTAGTCCTGCCCTGTCAGGGCATGACAATATTTAAGGGTACACACTAACGTAACGTGGCAAAAACGTTTGTATATAGCCAATTGATTCCTCCTTGATTTATAAAAAAATGGGAACATGTGACATGGTTTTCTGATAATACCATTTACCTACTGCAGCTAGTGATTTTCTGAAATCAGCTTTAGCCAATTTTTATTTATAAATGTACATTTAATATGTCATAACGGCCTACAAATAATCCATTATATCTTAAGAATTAAGTTTGAACTAGCTTGTCTAATTACTTCCCAGAACATGTTCTTATTCTGGTAATGCAAGACAAAGTTGCTAGACAAGAAATTAGGCAAGAAATTATTAAATTGAAATAATCACATTTCTTGTAATCTTATACCAAATTTTTACAAAGATGTAGAGAAGCTCACATAGTTTATTTACAAAGGAATCCCAGTCAGGATGATACACAGGTCAAGGATACTACCTATACTTCAATACAGAGGCTCATATGATATCATGACATACTTTAGTGTATTAGTTGTAGTAATAATATGTGCCTTGTATGTTTTGATCCCATGTGGTTTGTTATAATTTTGATGGGATTTGTGTAGTATTTCATGATGGGATTTCAAACATGTAGTTTCTTTTTGTAGAGACAACGCTGTTCAATGCAGAGCCACCACAACACAGCAACAGTGCAAGAGGTAGGCAATCTTTGAAGCAATTTGGTATAGGATAATCTTTTTTTTTGGTTGCAGATCCGGTATATGCACCAACTTGTTGTTGGCATATCATATATAGCATCATTTCAACAACCTCTTTTTTTTTTTACTTTTTAAAAAACATTTATACCTGCACAAGCATACCCAGACACTCAACAAACAGCATCCAGAATTGTGCCAAACCGCACAAGATGATTTGACTGTACTGACATGACACAACAGTCCAGCACTTGTTGCCAAAGACCACACCCATGGAAGGCTCGTCAGGTCCAGCATAGGTGGCACATGGGCTCTTACTCCGTTTCCCCTTTCTCTTGACTCTCTACTCCAACTTCCTTCCCAGGCCTGGCGAGCATGATTGTCTTAATGCTCCAAAGGCACCGTACACTGTCAGTAAGTGTGCAAGTAAGTGCTTAAAGAATGTGTTATGTGACCAGATGCACAACTGTGCCTGTCTTAGGTTGTCCCAGTATCACAGTTTGGATCTTACTCATCTTTGGTTAACCAGCCCTCATCACTGGCCACACTTCAGGACTCATAATGGGAAGGGTTGGAGGATGAAACACTTTTTAAAGTGATCACTTGAGTCGATATTCATTTGGCCCGCCAATCCGCCATGCCCAGACCTCCCCCAGGGTGTGGGCCCCATCAACGACCAGAAAGTGTCATGGCCAGTGACAGTCAAACACTATATTACCATATTCCACAGCATTTACTCATGCAAACATCCATACCACACACCACATCCATAACACATACACAAACACATGTAGACATATATAGACATATAGTGTGTATATAGGTGCAACCATCTATCCCAATACACTAACATGGTTAGCATTTTATTTTTGCCAGAATTCTAAATAACAACTTATATTGAAAAAACTGTAATTACACATTAAATGTTGTCTTATATACAGCACCATACACCCTTTGCCTTGGAAGTGGAACATCAAACATATTCTCCCAGATGTTTTGAATTCTATAAGGTTTGGCAGTCAAACTTTTTATAGTCAGTGGGAACCAATTTTACGGTTGATGTTGATCCCTTTTAGCCATGCATGGTTTTTCATTGATGGTCGACCAGATAGTTCCTTGTTTTCTAGCCGGATTTGTTTTTGTGGCCAGGCTGCAACAACTTGATTGTATTCCTGAAGTGAACAAGTGATCTTTCTGTGTATAACACTAAATATTTTGTTTACTCTGTTTTTCTTTGTGTAACATTTTGTATGAACATTAAATTAAATGAACAATTTTGATGATGTGCCTGATTTGTTATGATCCCATTTATTGTGATGTATTTTGGATGTAGATATTCTAGGCATTTGTGTAGTATTGTGTAACAAAGTTTGTGACGAATGGGAATATTACTTTATTTTCTTTTGTGTAGAGACACATCTGGACAATGCAGAGACAACTTTAGCTAATGCAGAGAGAATTCCTGCCAGTGCAGAACCATCACAAACCTCACGTATTGATGAGGGTGACGATGTAGAAGGTAGGCATTCTTTTTGGGATATGCCTTAATCTCAGTCTTTATAGAAACAAAAGATGGATTTTCAATAGGGGTGTGTAGACTTTTGTTATTCACTGTATGTACCTGCTGTACTGTACTGTTGTAATATGCATGTTTGTAATATTTTGAGTATATTTGCAACACATGTGGAAAAAACACTTACCTGTTTCATATTTAGAGACATCTCTGAATTGTGCGGAAACTTTAGCCGACGCAGAGACAACTCAGTCTAGACCAGATCCACCACAAACCCTATGTAATGGTCAAGTGAACTGCATTCAAAGAGGTAGGAATTATTATATTTGAACAAGGCCTGCCCATACTAAAACAAATCTTGGTTTCCAAAAAGTCATTAATCATTTTCCATGTGATATTTTAATAACCCTAACACTATATGCCATGAGCTTGTCTGATGTTTCAGAAGTGCACTGAGTGATGCGATTTGAAAAACATCTTTACTACTCCCTCTGAACATGGTTGTAACCTGGTTTGCTAGGAAGGACATTGTTAGAATTATGGGATTCCTAGAACATCCATAGTGCTTTTCACCTGGAAGGCAGGTATGAAGGTGCAACTAAAACTAGATTGATGTGGTTTTGTCTGTGGGCTAGCATCGACTGTTCCTTATAATAGGAATCTGGTGTTTCGTTAACCATGAACAATTTGTTATCCTAAAATAACAATGGATATGCAGACCAAGCTGATGCGAGCGATTCATCAACATAATGACATGTGAAATAGCAACAAGCTATTCCTTTGATATTCCAATGAGCTGTGGACTAGCAAGAAGTTTTCTCCCTGTGAACACAATAGAAAATGCTAAGGTTAGCACAGCTACAGTGGAGGAAAAAACATATTTGATCCCCTGCTGATTCTGTACGTTTGCCCACTGACAAAGAAATGATCAGTCTATCATTTTAATGGTAGGTTTATTTGAACAGTGAGAGACAGAATAACATCCAGAAAAACGTATTTAAAATAAATAATAAATTTATTTGCATTTTACTCAGTAAAATTATTATTTGATCATCTATCAATCAGCAAGATTTCTGACTCCCAGGTGTCTTTTATACAGGTAAGCTTTCTTAAAGGGAGTGCTCCTAATCTCAGCTTGTTACCTGTATAAAAGACACCTGTCCACAGAAGCAATCAATCAATCAGATTCCAAACTATCCACCATGGCCAAGACCAAAGAGCTGTCCAAGGATGTCAGGGACAAGATTGTAGACCTACCCAAGGCTGGAATGGGCTACAAGACCATCGCCAAGCAGCTTGGTAAGAAGATTCCAACAGTTGGTGCGACTATTCGCAAATGGAAGAAACACAAAATAACTGTCAATCTCCCTCGGTCTGGGGCTCCATGCAAGATGTCACCTCGTGGAGTTTCAATGATCATGAGAATGTTGAGGAATCAGCCCAGAACAACACGAGAGGGATTGAAAATAGATTGTGGATTGGTATTCCATCATGACAATGACCCAAAACACACAGCCAAGGCAAGAAAATAGTGGCTCAAGAAGAAGCACATTAAATTACTGGAGTGGCCTAGCCTGTCTCCAGACCTTAATCCCATAGACAATCTGTGGAGGGAGCTTAAGGTTGGAGTTGCCAAATGTCAAAATAGCAATATAATTACATTTGCATTATTTAACAAAAACTTTCCCGATAATTAAACATAGCAGTTAGCTGGGTGCTGATATTTTTCCCTCTGGGTACGGTATTGACCAACACAATAACATGCAACTGCTATGTGTTACTTTTAATGTATCCTTTTTTACCTGCTATTTGATCTGTCAGTCAATTTTTGCGCTTCTGCAGGTAACTGTTATATCGCACTCACTTGTCAAGGTGCATTCTGGGATGTTTGCTCAGTTTTAGTGTGCTCTGATGTATGAGCGAGGTGTGTTGGTGGTTCTTTTCACTGTGGCTAAAGCCCCTGGTGTAGTTCCCCAGACATATTGACCTGGGCTCAGCTCTGGTCTCTGTTTGATACGGTGATGATGGTTATAGTTCCTGGCCTGGTGGTTCTTAATGCATAAATCTACTCTAGTAAACAGTCCCATATTTGACTACTGATGCTGCAGCATCAGTAGTCACAGACAAGAGAGACTTGTCACAGACAAGAGAGCGTAATTTACTCCCCATGTGGAGCTCTGATGGAGAGGGTCCCAGCAGAGGCAGAGTAACCCTATGGCTAGTATATCTCTTAGCCATCTGGTCTGCCCTCTCCGCCTCCACACTAATCTTGGCATAATAGAGGCTGCTCATTACATGAAGAAACTCTGAAGCAAAAGATACACATTTCCCTAAGGAGAACCATTGCCCATTGTCAAATAAAAGAATATCTTGGGGTGCCATGTGTGGCAAACATAGATTTTAGTCCCTCGATTACATGTTTAGAAGTTGTTAGTGGGGTTTTCCTGGTCTTGAAGTAACAAGAGTATTAGTGTCTAATTTATGTGGAAAAAATATGTCCACCCCTCAATTTCTGACATGGTCTTTTGGGCAACTGAGATTGCAGCAGTGGTTTAGGGCTAGGAGTGCATTGTTTCACACAGGTGATTTAGGTCATTCTGCTTTAATAAGAAGGCGGGTTAGCACTCCCGTATCGTGTCTACAAACAATGAACTTCCTTTTCCAGCTCCTTCTAATCCTCTGTGAGCGACCTTACTGAAAGGTCTCTCAAGAGTGCATCTGCAATAATAAGGGCTTTGCACATTAATATTTTTATAGTCAAATCTAAGCAACCTCAGATAGAAATGCTGAATCCTGGCAGCTCATCCAAAGCCTTGCCCCCTATAAGTGACGATAAGGGCTTGTAGTCTCCCTAAAGTGTGAATGAGAGACCAAGCAGGTAAGAACTCCAGTCTCACATGCACGGATGGTATCCAGCGCCTCTTTTCCTATTTGGGCATAACGCTGCTCAGCTTCTGACAAACTCTTGCATATGTATGCAATGGGCTGCCACTGGTTGTCTTCCTGGAGTTGTGCATGTACCCAGAAAGAAGATGCATCTGCTGAGACCTTTGTTTTTAACCTTGGCCTTACAGACTTACACTATATTGACAAAAGTATTGGGCCACACCTCTTAATCATTGAATTCAGGTGTTTCATTCAGTCCCATTGCCACAGGTGTATAACATCAATCACATAGCCATGCAGTCTGCATTGAGTTAAGGTGGGGAGAACAAGTATTTGATACACTGCCGGTTTGCAGGTTTTCCTACTTACAAAGCATGTAGAGGTCTGTAATTCAACTGTGAGAGACGAAATCTAAAACAAAAATCCAGAAAATCACATTGTATGATTTTTGAGTAATTCATTTGGATTTTATTGCAGGACATAAGTATTTGATCACCTACCAACCAGTAAGAATTCCGGCTCTCACAGAAGCCCTCCTGTTCTCCACACATGTATTAACTGCACCTGTTTGAACTTGTTACCTGTAGAAAAGACACCTGTCCACACACTCAATCAAACAGACTCCAACCTCTCCACAATGGCCAAGACCAGAGAGCTGTGTAAGGACATCAGGGATAAAATTGTAGACCTGCACAAGGCTGGGGTGGGATACAAGACAATAGGCAAGCAGCTTGGTGAGAAGGCAACAACTGTTGTGCAATTATTAGAAAATGGGAGAAGTTCAAGATGACGGTCAACCACCCTCGTTCTGGGGCTCCATGCAAGATCTCACCTTGTGGGGCATCAATGATCATGAGGAAGGTGAGGGATCAGCCCAGAATTACACGGCAGGACCTGGTCAATGACCTGAAGAGAGCTGGGACCACAGTCTCAAAGAAAACCATTAGTAACACACTACGCCGTCATGGATTATAATCCTGCAGCGATCGCAAGGTCCCCCTGCTCAAGCCAGCGCATGTCCAGGCCTGTCTAAAGTTTGCCAATGACCACCTGGATGATCCAGAGGAGGAATGGGAGAAGGTCATGTGGTCTGATGTGACAAAAATGTTGCTTTTTGGTCTAAACTCCACTCGCCGTGTTTGGAGGAAGAAGAAGGATGAGTACAACCCCAAGAACACCATCCCAAACATCATTCTTTGGGGATGCTTTTCTGCAAAGGGGTCAGGATGACTGCACCGCATTGAGGGGAGGATGGATGGGGCCATGTATCGCAAGATCTTGGCCAACAACCTCCTTCCTTCAGTAAGAGCATTGAAGATGGGTCGTGGCTGGGTCTTCCAGCTGGGTCTTCCAGACAACGACCCGAAACACACAGCCAGGGCAACTTAGGAGTGACTGTACAATCATTTGTAAAAAAATGAGTCGTTCTGAGGAGCTCATTGAATTTTAGTATGCCACCCTTGCAACAAGTCAGTTTCTTCCCTCCTAGACGTTCCACAATCAACTGTAAGTGATATTATTGCCAAGTGGAAGCATTGAGGAACCTCAGACCACGTAAAGTGCTGGGTACTGGGTTGCAGAGTGCTTTGGCATAAAAGTCGCCAATGCTCTGCTGACTCAATAACTGCTGAGTTCCAAACCTCATCTGGCATTAACAACAGCACTAAAACTGAGCGCCGGAGGATTTGTGGCATGGGTTTTCATGGTCGAGTGGCTGTATGTAAGCCTTACATCAATCACCAAGCACATTGCCAAGCATCCCATGGTGTAAAGTACGGCACCACTGGACTCTGGAGCAGTGGAAACGTGTTCTGTGAAGTGACAAATCATGTTTCTCTATCTGGCAGTCTGATGGATGAAGTTTGGTGGGAGGAGGGACAGTGCTATGGGGTTATTTTTCTGGGGTTGGCCTAAGCCCATTGAGTTCCACTAAAAGGAAATGTTAATGTCTCAGCTAACCAAGACATTTTGGAGAATTCTATGCTTCCATCTTTATGGGAACAGTTTGAGGAAGGCCCCTAATGTACCAAAAGCATTCCAGGAGCAGTGCTAATGTAACAGCCATAGGGAACAACAGGAAATCAGGGAAATCGGAAATAGGTATCCTGTGAGATTACACAAATGCATTTTCATTTTCAATATATTTAAGTGTTATTTGAGACCATATTAAAATAAAAATGCAATAAACTAAATTGCATTTGCATTTTCACATAGTCATGTGGGCATAAGCCAAAGTGGTAACTTCCCTTACCAGCCAAGCCACTGCCATCATTGTCCCAGTGACAAACACGGCTACTTCTGCAGTGTAAAGCTGGCCCAGGTCGTCACAGAACAACCTTGGCAACTTAAATTTAATATAGTATAACAATCAATTACAAGGAAAGAAAAAACCGGCACTCAAGCAACAATGTAATAGATTAGACACATACAACCACCCCCTCCCTCCTCGACTTAACTCCCTTGCAGCGATTCTACATGGCTGTGCAGATATCAAATCAAGTCTTGAAATAAAACACATTGTTTGACTGCTAGATTTAGTCTTTCAACCAAACAATCAACAGGTTAACGACTGTAAGTAGACTACATCTATAATTAGAAGAAAGCTAGCTGTCTAGCTGTCATTTACCTATGCAACTTGAACTGAAAGTGCAATCTTATAATCAAGGTTCAAAAGTTAGAGGTAGGCTTTGAGTCCTTTTCTTTTCATTGTCTGTGTATTGTCCATTCACTCTAGTAGCATGTTGCTTGTTCTGTATCAAATGTTAAGCGACTTTGGGTCTATAGAAAAGCGCTATATACATTTTATGTATTATTATTATTATTTATTAGGCTTGGATAACATGTACAGACACTTTCTTGCATAGATTTAAGTATAATGTCTCCAGATTTAATGTAAATCTGGTTTCAGGTGTTTCAAAATGCAGAGAAAATGACAATAATGATAATGATAATATTTAATTGATTGATTATATTGATAGGGATTTCTCAAATTTATACATTGCATGATGCCCCTGCTGTATGTTAAAGTTGATTAACATTTTTATTTTATTTGCTTTTATAAATTGAACGACATCCGACCTCAACCCTGATTATCGGCTTTAATCTCTGTCTCCTCATTAGCTTACTGTTGCTTGGTGAAGCTGGTGTTTGCCACGCTGCTGCTCATCGTCAGCTGGATAATCACTGGACTGACTGTATTCACCATAGCCATGTTGGTGTCGTGGATGGGACAATCCATGTTCTGGTACAGCCACTTCAAATACACACATTATTCAGAAAAAAAAAACAGTTTTTCTTAGATACATTTTTCTGCTGCTCTATATCCTTATATGGAATGAGTTTTGCACCGTTTCCAGCATAATAATTAGCCAGGTGTAAGGGAACCTATGTAGGGACAGTGATTGACAGATGAGGGACAGGTGCGGGCCGTTGAGTGAGTGATTGGTGACTGGGTGTGATTGTGACGTTGACAAGCACTGCGCCCCACGGCCACCAGGGGGTGGAACAGAGGCGAAAACCGTCAGGCTAGGGTGGAACCCTGACACCAGGAAGCCCCAGTCATGACAATACAAAAATATTTCCAAATACAAATGTAATACTATTATACCCCATTGCTATTTATTTTTATCAAGTTCAAAACATACATTTGCATGAAACACAGACAACACCACATACTATTAGTTTTATAGAAATCTAACTGCATGTGACATGCAAAATATAACTGACATGTAATCTCTTGTTAAAAGTAAATGTTTTAAAAGATAGATGTTAACAAATTGTGCCCAAAAAGGAATATGCTAGCTATCCCCTCTCAGCTAGTGACTTTTTCCCAAGCTTTCTAGTTCAAGTATGTCATAAAGCAAAAAATAGTCCCAATCTTAACAAGTGAAATTAGTTGAATCTATTGTAATTCCAAAATGATGCGCTAAATTGAGTTGAATGACAGATGCCTTTTTTCCAAATCCCGAGGACCTAGCAACATTTGTCTACCTAGAGACCATCAAAAAGAAATTATTCCAAATCCCAAGGACCTAGCTACATTTGGTCTACATAGAGACCATTGAAAAGAAATTCTGATGGAATATTCTCATTTCTTTGGTATCAATTCGTCTCTTTAGGTCTGTAGAAAACCATAAAAAATATGAAATCAATGTTAGAGTAATTAATTAACACAACATTTAAAATATATATATATACTTCTGGAAGGTCCTGACAGTTCTCCTCTGTTCAAATCAAACAGCAGGCACATTTCTAAAGGTGTCTTGGAAAACCAACATCTGACAATCATAATAAGTACACTTTCCTTCAGTTCCAGAGAAATCAATTCACAATGGGCCACTCCACTGAGACTGCTCTCCTCTGTAACGGAAGCTCCTAACACTGCCCAAACAAACGCTCTGTTTTCTAATCCTCCTTGATATATGCGCTGTCTTCAACACTGTCAACCATAGTATCCTACATTCCACCCCCTTCGAGTTGGGCATCTCAGTGTCTTATCACTCTTGTTTTGCCTTCTACTTGCCATGACTCTCCTACCAGGTGACATGGAGAGGATCAGTGTCTGAAGCACAGCCTCTTACTACTGGTGTTACCCAAGGCCTGTCCACTCTAGGACATCATGGTTGACAATTGCACAGTTTCCTCCTCCCAGAGTGCAAGGAACCTTGGCGTGACCCACAACGACACACAGCCATTCTCTGTTAACATCAAGGCAGTAACTTTCTTCTGCAGGTTCATGCTCTACAACATTCGTAGAGGAAGCAGCACAGTTACTAGTCTAACCGTGTAATCTCATGTCTGGATTTCCCAAACTTACTCTTGGTGGGGCTCCCGGCGTGTGCAACCAAATGTCTGCAACTCATTCAGAATGCAGAAGACCACTTGGTTTTCAACACATCCAAGTTCTCCCATGTCACCCTACACTTATTCGCGCTCTTCACTGAATTTGAGTTGAAACTCTAATCCACTTCAAGGCTAAGGTTCCTGTGTATGGAGAAACAAACTGAGCTATCTTAAGGCAACCTATCTCTGATGAGTAAGGTTAATTAATACCGTTGCTGGATTAGACATCTGCCAGCCTGAGTGCAATTGGAAGTGTCTCCCCCAGATGTATTTCTGCCCGCTCTGTCTTTAACCTATAATACAGCCGTGGCCAAAAGTTTTGAGAATGACCCAAGTATTGGTTTACACAAAGATCTTTTTGTCAGATTTAACTATGATATACTGAAGTATAATTACAAGCATTTGTCAAAGGCTTTTTCTGACAATTACTTTAAGTACATGCAAAGAGTCAATATTTGCAGTGTTGTCCCTTTTTCAAGACCTCTGCAATTCAACCGGGAATGTTGTCAATTAACTTCTGGGCTACATGGGATTTAGGGGTTGGGGATTGTCCTGGCAGTGGAACCAAAATGAAAAATTTAGGTTTTGTTCCCTGAGCTACGTAGTTATCACTCTTGCCTTATGGCAAGGTGCTCCATCATGCTGAAAAAGGCATTGTTCGTTACCATCCAACTGTTCTTGGATGGTAGGGAGAAGTTGCTCTCGGAGGATGTTTTGGTATCATTCTTTATTCATGGCTGTGTTCTTAGGCATAATTGAGTGAGCCCACGCCCTTGGTTTAGAAGCAACCCACATGAATGCATTGATGCTTTTACTGTTGGGCATGACACAGGACTGTTTGTTGTGCTCACCTTTTCTTCTCTGGACAAGCAGTTTCCGGATGCCCCAAACAATCGGAAAGGGGATTCATCAGAGAAAATGACTTCACCCCAGTTCTCAGCAGTCCAGTCCCTGTACCTTTTGCAGAATATAGTCTGTCCATTTTTCCTGTAGAGAAGTGACTTCTTTGGTGCCCTTCTTGACACCAGGTCCTCTTCCAAAACATGCACACATGCCTGCTGCCCTTCCCGAGCAAGCTCTGCACTGGTGGTGCCTCGATCCCGCAGCTGAATCAATTTGAGTAGACGTCCTGGCGTTTGCTGGACTTGCTTGGGCGCCCTGAAGGGCTGAAATGCAGTGGAAATGTTTTGGGGGATTAATCAAATTTTCATGGAAAAGAAATTCTGTGAACATTAATATTTGTGTCATTCTCAAAACTTTTGGCCACAGCTGTAGATGACTGCTATTTCCACTTATATTTCTGTGTGGATATCCATGACGTGCTTGTTGTTTAAGTGCAATTGTGCCATCAGTCTTGTCTTTAGCATGCTCAAGTGGATTTAGATCAGGGTATTGGATTAAAACTTGGGCATTCAAGAAAATGTTGTCCCTGAAAAGAACATGCCATTGTGTTTGGTTGTTATAGTATGAGCAAACAAGATGGTTCAAACTGCCGAAATACTTTACTTGTTCCCTACATATATGATTGTGCCATATGACTGACTTCAGAGTAAAACATATTTTTTATAATGTAGAATTTGGAAATCATATCTAGAGGAACAATAATATTTTGTATTAATATTGTGTTTTCCACTTTTGTTTGTTTAGGTACAGCAACTTGTATGCAGGCATATCTTTGTATGGTTCTGCTGCCACAGGCATAATGGTCCTCATCCACACCGGGGCCAAGAATCTCCACTACCGGGTGAGCCGAGTATTTGGTCTGGCAGCACATTCACATTGAGCCTTATAGGAAAGGTTTTAGATGGGCTTAGTCAAATAAGCATGTGAATAAAACCTTGGTCTCAGTCTGTGTTCCTTTTTTAAATAAAGGTTTAAAAATACGCTGCTCAAACAAAGTAAGGGAATTATCGCGTCTTGATGAATGAAATATATTAAATACCAACTCTCGCTTTTTTTCAGCCTTTCTCCCGTCTTATCTGCTGGTCTGCTTATCCGTCTGCTTGTCAGCCTGTATTCCAGCCTTTTGTGAGAAGGAAGCTGGGGGAGCTCTACTTTGACGTGAGCCTGTTGGTGTGGTGCTTTGCCCTGATCGTCCTCACAGCTCTAGAAATGTGCTCGGCCTACGTCCCCATGCTCATGGTGGCATTCCCTCTAGTCACTAAGTTGCTCCTGACCAGGGAGTTCAGACTAAAAGGTAAGGAGGACAAAAAACAACAAACACAGACTGACATTTAATGCCCTACCTGGCTCTGAGTTACAAATGTATATTGTTCTGTGAAGTACTCTATTATCTACTTGATCAGTGTGGGTTAATTAATATTATCTATTTCTCCTTTGCATGTCTCCAGGTTTATCAATGAAGTACATGGTTCTCTATCTGCTGGGTTTGTCTCTGCCATATGTCTACTTCCTGTATCTGATGTGGTTGGTGTTTGAGATCTTTATACCCATCCAGGGTCGCAACCCAAACGGCTCCCCTGAGGTGTTCGTGGCTGCTCTTATCTGCCTGTCTGTAATTTTTCTCTCATCCTTCTTCGTGAGTAAAATTATTGTGACTCTTAACTATGTCTTAGGAACCAATAGCTGTTTTTAAGGAACACTTGGCTGTTTGTGACCCTTACTATTGCTTAGCACCTTACCCTTCCATAGGAGCACCAATTCATTTCTTAGTAGCAAAATATGCAAACAAAACCACTGTGTATTTAATAGAGTGATTGGATTACATTTGTTCCAAATGAAATCAATGTTAATTGATCTTATAAACAAACAAGCAGCAAATAGTTTTTACAATTCAAAGTTTATATATCGAGTTAACAGAGTGAGAATAGAATTTCTTATATAAAAGTGTGGTTTATATCAACTGTATAAACTAGTATTCAGATCCCTTTATGTTTCCTATGATCATCTTTCTTTAGAAGTTGATTGAAGTCTATCTCTGGATGGACTCCAATGAATGAAATTATTTTGACATGATTTAGAGTGGCACACATCTGTCTAAATATGTTACCACAATTTGCAGTGCATGTCAGAGCACAAACCTAGCCAATAATTTCAAGGAACTATCTTTGAGATTTTGTGTCAAGGCATGGATCTGGGAAAGGTTATAAAAAATTGTTATTGCATCAAACGGTCCCAGGGGAACAAGTTGCTCCATCCTCTTCCTAGAGCTGGTCCCCTGTAGAAATTAAGTATCTGGGCATGAAAGGCTTTGGAAACAAGGTGCCAGGCATGCTGCCAGGACAACACCGGAATGAATTCAGTCTGTGAGCGTCTGAGGCAGTTTTGGTGAGGCAGGACACGAGGTGCAGAGCTGAAGTACATCCTTTTTAATTGTTTCTTTTTTAAACTCAAAAGGAAAACAACAAAGCGATACAAACCCCAGAAATGCGGTACAGCCAACTAACTGACACAAACAATGAACCACAAATGAAGGAACACAAAGGAAAATTGTGCATCCTGTTTCCACTGATCATCCTTGAGATGTTTCTACAACTTGATTGGAGTCCATATGTGGTAAATTCAGTTGATTGGACATGATTTGGAAAGGCACACACCTGTCTATATAAGGTCCTACAGTTGAAAGTGCATGTCAGTGCCATCCAAGCCATGAATTCCAAGGAATTGTCTGTAGACCTCCGAGACAGGATTGTATCGAGACACAGTTCTGGGGAAGGGTACAGAAAATTTTATTTTACATTGAAGGTCCCAATGAGCACAGTGGCTTCCATCATTCGTCTGGTTTGGAACCACCAGGCCTCTTCATAAAATTTGCTGCCTGACCAAACTGAGCGATCAGGGGGAGAAAGGTCTTAGTCAGGGAGGTGACCAAGAACCCGATGGTCACTCTGACAGAGCTCCAGCGTTGCTCGGTTAAGAGAGGAGAACCTTCCGGAAGGACAACCATCTCTGCAGCACTCCACTTATTAGGCCTGTGGTAGAGTGGCCAGAAGAAAGCCACCTGGAGTTTTCCAAAAGGCACCTAAAGGACTCTCAGACCATGAGACACAAAATTCTCTGGTTTCATGTAACAAAGATTGAACTCTTTGGCCTAAATGCCAAGCGTCATGTCTGAAGGAAACCAGGCACCGCTCATCACCTGGCCAATACCATCTCTACAATGAAGCATGGTGGTGGCAGCATCATGCTGTGGGGATGTTTTTCAGCGTCATGAACTGGGAGACTAGTCAGGATCGAGGGAAAGATGAATGCAGCAATGTAGAGCGATATCCTTGATGGAACCCTGCTCCAGAGCACTATTGACCTCAGACTGGGGCAAAGGTTCATCTTCCAACAAGACAACATCCCTAAGCACACAGCCAATATAACAAAGAAGTGGCTTCGGGATAACTCTGTGAATGTCCTTGAGTGTCCCAGCCAGAGCCCAGACTTGAACTAGATTGAACATCTCTGGAGAGATCAGAAAATGGTTGCGCCCCGACGCTCCCCGTCCAACCAGATGGAGCTTGAGAGGTCCCATAAAGAAGAATGGGAGAAACTACCCAAAAATATCTTTTAGCATCAAACTCAAAAAGACTTGAGGCTATAATTGTTGCCACATGTGCTTCAACAAAGTATTGAGCAAAATACTTACTGTATGTACATGTTTATATTTTCGTTTCTTATTTTTTGCAAATCTATTAAAAATATGAAATAAACTTTCTTTCATTTTGTCATTATGGGGTATTGTGTGTAGAAATGTAAGGGGAACATTTTTGGTATAAGGCTGTAACATAACAAAATGTTGAAGAAGGGAAGTGCTGTGAATACTTTCCAGATGCACTGTATATCTTTTTCCTTCCAACTCTCGGTATCCTATGCAGAACCTGTTTGCTCAGCAGCAACTCCTGCCAGTGGGGACTATTAGGCAGACAAAAGTAATGGGGAAGTGCAATACATTTTTTTAATGATGTGCTAAATAGGTTTTAATCATGTTGGTGTCGTGTTTACCAATCCTCTTCATCTTAATATCATCTCTTTCAGATCCACTTCATCTATTTGGCCAGGTCAACTAAGTGGCTGTTGGCAGGTCTTGGAACAGTGTTCACTGTGTTTCTATTGCTGGTGTCTTGTGGTCTGTTCTTCCCGTACACAGCTGAGCCCTCTGCCCCACGGCCAAAACGGGTCTTTGTTCAGGTGAGCCCATCTGTGACACTTTATATACACTGTACCTGTAAATTGGGTAAATCATGCCAGAATTCATTCAATTCATAGGCCTCAGCCTTCCCTGCTTAACATTTCTTAATGTATATCTTAAATGACCCATGTTTTACTACCATGAGCTGCTGAATATCTTTTCACCTTTCTGTCTGGTCTGCCCTGTCAGCATATCACTAGTACTATCCATGGTCTGGATGGCCAGGTAGAGAGTAAAGACTCGGGACTGTGGATCAACAGCGATGACTCAACTGGCATGCAGCATATCACACCTGTCATACCAGAGATAAAAAACACTGTAAAAAGAGAAAATTGTCAGGTCAGGCCTTCCTGTTTCTGGCCTTGGTTTGTAAGTGTCCGGTGAGTCACTACCATAAATGTCAAGAAAATATTTTTACAAGCATAATACAGTGAATAGTTTTGTATATTGTAAATTGTTCCAACAATGGCGCATAAACGTAGAGATTTTATGATGCATGCATGCTAGCTTCCCATTTTTTTGCACTGAGCTAGTTAGTAATAGCTATCGAAAGCACCATTAAAAGTGCCTCCAGAAGGTAGGTAATAGGTTTCATTGCTACATTTGTGACAAGTTTATTCAAACAATCGCCATATGCTGTTTTAAGACTCATTGAATCATTCACGTACAACACATTTCTTGTTAAACCCTTTCGGGCAAGTTATGCCTGGTTTGGCATAATAATCAAACATTTATGTCCACAGGAATAATTGGTATCTCCCAGCAGCTGAGGTCTTTCCCAAGTCTCCTGTGGAATTTCGGCTCCTTTCGAAAGAAAAAACAGTACTGGGAACAGTTAAGATGACTTTCGAATTCAAAGGTGAGATTTTCGTATGTGGTCTGATTTTCTGTACATCATTCTCCTATATCAGAATCAGCTTTATTACCAAGTAGGTTTACACATACAAGGAATTTTCTTCGATACAATGGTGCCTGACAAGAAAACACAGTAATTGGTATTTAGGTAGGAAAATCAATTTGGCATAGTAAATATAAAATGTGCAAACATTTGTTGTATAGTAGCATAATGTGCAGGAAGGAAGTCCAGAGAAGTGCATTAATGTAATGCATTAAGTTATTATATTCCAGTGTGGCTCAGGGTCCTAGCAGCGTACAGGTCCTCAAGGGATGCCAGATTGCAGCCAAGACAGGAAGTTAGTAATTCACCTGCAGGTGGGTTCAGGCACTTGCAGCTGGGAGAGCTTGTCCTGTATCAGAGCTGGAATTATGGTATTAAAATCTGAGCTGAAGTCCACAAACAGGATCCTGGCATAGGTTCCTGAGGAGTCCAGTTGCTGGAGGATGAAGTGAAGGGCCATGTTAATTGAATCATCTACAGACGTGTTGGCTCTGTAGGCAAACTGCAGGGGGTCCAGGAGAGGGTCAGTGATGGCTTTGAAGTGAGACAGGTGGTGGGCTGGAGTTGGGGGATGGAGGCACAGGGGATGGTGTCAGGATATTCCCATTCTCTTTCAAAACAACAGTAGGACTTGTTCAGGTCGTTGGCCAGAGAGTCGTGCGTGATGGAGCGTGCGTGATGGTATACTGCAGTCCTCACAGAAGCTGATGTATGACGTCACAGCCTCTGTGAACTCATCCAGACTGTTGGAAGCAGTCCTGAAAACATCCCAGTCAGTACAGTCTAAGCATGCCCGAAGATCCTCCACGGCCGTACTGCTCCATTGCATTGATGTCCTCACAACAGGTTTACAAAGCTTGTGTTTCTGTATGCAGGAATCAGGTGGACCATGACGTGGTCAGAGTGACCCAGTGCAGCGCGGGGGACAGAATGATAGGCACTGCTGACTTTAGTGTAACAATGATCCAGACCAGGGGTGGGCAAACTACGGCCCGAGGGCCAAATGCGGCCCGCGAGGCTGTCCCATCCGGCCCACGGAATGCCCTTTTCTGGCCTTCAAATCAATTATGATTAACAAATTACAAAAACAAATGTGGCCCTCCATTTAATTTCAAAATCCTGATGTGGCCCCCGAGCCAAAATATTTGCCCACCCCTGATCCAGACTGTTCTCCTTTCTGGTCGGGCATTTAATTAATTGTCTGTATTTGTGAAGTTTGTGGCTGAGGTTTCCCCTGATAAAGTCCCTGAGGACAATAACAGGAGTCAGGGTTTGCTCGCTCCACACACAGTATCTGGTTGGCGAGCATGCGCTGTGCCTCCTGCACGTTGGCCTGTGGTGGAATGTGAACACTGACCTGAATGAATGAAGCAAACTCATGAGGGGAGTAGAAAAGTCTACAGTTTATGTAGAATTATTCCAGATGAAGAGAACAGTGCTTTTGAATGTCACTGTCACATCAGTACACCAGCCATTGGTAGTGTAAAAAGAAATACCTCCTTCCTTCGTTTTCCCGGACAGTTTTGTGTCGCTCTGAAGAGTTGGAAGCCTGCCAGCTGCAGTGCAGAGTCCGGTATCAATCCACACCGCCGTAAAGCATACAATTGAAGATAAGGCTCTGTCCTTTCCTGCCAGTAGCTGAAGTTCATCCAGTTTGTTACACAGCGAACACAAATTGAAGATAATTATTCCAGTAGAGAACGCGTTAAGAACGCGTTGTGCAATGTCCACGTTTGTGAAGTCGCACGACTACACCGGCACGTTTCTCACTTCTGCAGCTTTTTACTGTGTGAACAAAGGTGAGGGCACCTTTGACTAGAATGTCCAATAACTCTACTGATGTTAGCAAGAACATAGGAAATGTATCCGCTGGAGTTTTTCCTCTGATGCTTATGAGCTCATCTCTGATGAAAGAGCTCCGGGTATCGCAACAGCAAACAAACAAAACAAGAAAAAACTGCGTGCACCAGAACACTGAGGTTGTCCTCCGCGGTGCCATGCTCCAATGTGAATATTGACTGACATTCAAATGACTTGGCGGTCATCCCAATCAGTGGAGAGTCATTTTTACAGACTCTCCCGGGTCTGTAGCTGTGTTGTCCCCAACGTCTGCTGCTTGATCTTATTCTTATAACCCACCATCTTTGAAATGTTAACGATGGATCAGCTCCTATTCAACTCTTTTGATTTGTTTTTACCAGCTGGTCCTATTGCAAGAGGATAGTGATGACCACAAAAGTTTTTTATACTTTTTCTTGTTTGGTTTGATTTAACACCTAATCAGTACCTCATTCAGTAGAATTAGGTGTGCCTGGGTTGGAATTCAACAAACACTGGAATGCCATACATTTAGAGATGCTGATTTAAGAAAAGTTTTATATATATATATATATATATATATATATATGTCAGTTGTACAGGCATAATAAGAATACAAAAAACATTCCATTCCATTTGCTAACAAGATGAAACGTTCCACAAATGTATTTGCAGCAAACAAAACATGTATACATTTATATTTCAGATCTCGCTGGACCTTTACGGTACACAGAAACATTCTCTGGTCCTTTTAGCCAATGTGTGAAACAAATCTCACTGCCCTAGAAATCTCTCATGTTTGATACACCACCTATGGTCCCCCAAGGGTGGAGTGCCCTTTTAATTAAAGGGGCCTTATAGCTAGTGTCGTGGAAAATACTTTGTTTCCTAACTCAAAAGGATGCAAGAACTTCAGAGGTTTTGGAATCAAATAGACTTTAATGAACATCATCACAAAGCCAGGCAGTTTCTGCAGAAAAGACCAAAATACCAATGTCCAACACACACATTTATCTTGTGTCCTATTCAAAAGACCCTCCCACTCATGACACTCTCTTTGGCGGTCCGTCCCCTGACCTCAAGAGAACCTAAAGAGGGAAGAGTTACAACAGGCAGATAACATAGCAATTAGCTGCATTCCCAGAAAACAGATCCAGAGTTTGACCGGAAAGAGAGGTCATGGCGTCATCTGGTATATTAGGACTTTACCTTTTAGTGTTCTCGTGTCCTAATGTGCTTGTACTATTATTCAGTGCGTACTTGATTTTATGAATAGATATTGATTAGCATTATTTATCAATACATACTTCAATACCTTTCTGGCTTATAAGTACATGACAGTTCATGGATTATAAAAATATCAGTCCTATAATACTATGGTTATGTATATGCATTCATTAGTACATTCTTTATGTGGATATGTGAAACACCAAAATTCCCCTTGACTAGTAGTTTAAACGGTTACAAAGCTACAGTCACATTTGTAGGAGGGAAATAGAAAGCGCTGAGTATTTGCCAACCACTAAATAACAGACCTGACAGAGTCAGTAATTACTCACGTAACTCTAGTTCTATGAAGGAATTGTCCTTTCCATGCACTTAATTGGAATCCTTGAGGGAAATGCCAGATACCAAAGGGCAGGCTTCCATGGACTGGCACAGGTCAGCGCAGTATGCCTTGAGAAATGCTGTTAAAGATGATTGGCAATCCAGTAACAATTATATTTTGTTCCTTTTTCCTTTTCTGAAATGTTGCAAACTAACTGTGTAACTATGACTGTATTTTTCTGTCCTCCAGGTCCCAGCCACATGTCCCTCCATTTCCAAACTCACAGAGGGGTTATCTATGCAGCTTTTTTTGAAGGCAAAACGCATCCGCTCTATTATAGTGATCTCACTATATCATACAGTCGTGGCTTTGACGCCCCAGTGCGGAACTTCTCAGTCGAAATACAGGTGCTGAACATTAACATTTTAGCTGGTAATCTAATCAGACAAAGCTAGTTAAATAACTTCAAAACCTATGTTTGTAATTACGTCATTTGGACAAATTCTGCGACCTGGGTTAGCTCTCACCCTAGCTTCGCATTTCTCCTTTATTTTATCAATAAGTATTTTTAGGCTTTAATGGAATGTGTGCACCTAAGCCTTTTTTTGGAATGTTTATTGCGGTTTTTCATGTATGACAGTTAATTGCCCATTACCCGTTTAAGTGTTACTGTTAATGTCCTTAAGTAATTGGATGGTGGCACACGTTTTTTGTTTCTACTTTGTACTTCAGCACTGGATTTAAAATGAAGATGATATGAATGATGATAAGTACAGACAAGACAGGGCTTTCATTTTAATCCATATTGGATGAATTGCTTAAATAATTATTCACTGCGTGTTTGTGTGCATCGTTCAGTACATGCATAAGAGAGTTGTTGATGTTGAATCTTCATTCTAGGCTTTGCATTTGGAGTCAATGTTGAATTCTGACAAGATAAAGACCAAATAAGTGTCAATGCAAGTCAAGCTGGCCATCATAATGGAGATAAATGAAATCTGATTAAATGTGACTTGAAGGGTCACCGCTACAGTTTCCAGGATGTCTGCTACTACCATTAACAGAAAACTTCACTTGCCTAACCTCAGAAGCTAAAGCTGTTTAAGCTTTGACATCTTAGTCATTATTTAATTTAAAATCCATTGTGGAGGAGTACATAGCCAAAACAATAGAACTTGTGTCATTATGCAAATACTTCTGGACTACATTGTACAGTTGTGCTCAAAAGTTTGCATACCCTGGCAGATGAAATTTTGGCATTGCTTTTGAAAATATGACTGATCATGCAGTCATGATGTGTTTTGCCTGCACACGTTATTTTTTTATAATGGTACATATATTACCAATTCTCCAAGGGTATGCACACTTTTGAGAATAACTGTATATTTATTTCACCTTGCCAGCTTCCCAGAAATGAGGACCCATCAGGCCCAAAGGAAATGCTCTCAGTAGCCATCAAATCTTACTACTACTCTGGCGAGGACCAGAGGTCTGCTCAACTAGACAACATGCTAGAGAGGTTCCCCAAGTGGGCCTTTGTGTCTTCCTGGGTTTCCATCTTCCAGATGTACCAATACTGACATCAAGGTGTATCACATTACTTTACTTTACTTAGATGGTTGTTTTTACAATTTGTTTTTTTTTGTGTATGTTATCTAATGAAATGTTCGTATTGTAGAGTAAATGTAAGTCGGTTGATGCAAATTTGCGTCAAAGTCATTGCGAATACATTTCTATTCATATCTCCAGATTGCTTAAAGATGTAAGCCTACGTTTTTTTCCAGTTGTAGAGGACAGTCTTCCGAGAAGAACGACGTGCCGTATGTGTATTTTCGTGAAGGAGTAGCCTTCCAAATCTTGACCACAAAAAAAAAAAAAAAAAAAAAAAAAAATCACCCCTATTACATTTCGATTCTTATCTCCGGAAATGTTAAAGATAGAAGCCTACGGTTCTTGTCACGATGTAGGGGACAGTCAGATGCAAAGAATGTGTGTATTTCTGTAAAGCATAAACCTTTCAAATCTTGATCACAAAAACACTTTTTCATGATTGCATAGAAAAAACTATAATTTTTTTCAGGGGTTAATCTGATATGATCAGATTTAATCTCATTTTTGATTTTAGGATTAAATGATCCATCACACTGATATAGGGATCTAAAATGGTCAATTTTGGTTGATATTGTACATTTTTCAGAAGCAATAATGCAGATTACTTGTATATTATGTTAAATGTTCAAACAATATATATTTTTTTTGTTGTTCTAAACCCCTGGGGATGTCCATATGTGACATAATCATCTTTACCTATTGGAGAATACTTTGAGCTTCTCAATAAAAACTACATGTCAACATACGTTTTTTGTATTCTCTTCACACATTGTTACTAATAAACTCATTAAGTCTTCTCAAACAATGTTAACTATTCATCCTTCTTCAAGTTATGGGTTTTCAGTGTCCCAAATGTAAAGGACATCATCGTAAAAAACAAAGGATGACCTCCTGAGAGGTCAAAAGGTCAAGGTTCTGCCAGGCGGATTTTGGGGTCCCAATTGACCCAAAGACTGTAGATTAAATAGGCTGAAAAAATGATTACAAGATTTGAGACGTGTGATTACAATTAAATAGTATCCAATATTATCCAAATATCTTTTCTAAGGGGTACCAGCAAATGTTTTCAGGCAATTTTAAAAATATTTTTGTATAAAAAGCTATAATTAGTATTTTTTCACAGCTCCCTTGCTTTATTCTATGACCTACCAAAGGCATGCATGTACAGCAGGGAGAACAAGTATTTGATGCACTGCAAGGTTTTCCTACTTACAAAGCATGTGGAGGTTCGTAATTTTTATCATAGGTACACTTCAACTGTGAGAGACGGAATCTAAAACAAAAATACCCCAAATCACTTTGTATGATTTTTAAGTAATTAATTTGCATTTTATTGCATGACATAAGTATTTGATCACCTACCAACCAGTAAGAATTCCGGCTCTCACAGACCTGTTAGTTTTTCTTTTAGAAGCCCTCCTGTTCTCCACTCATTACCTGTATTAACTGCACCTGTTTGAACTCGTTACCTGTATAAAAGACACCTGTCCACACACTCAATCAAACAGACTCCAACCTCTCCACAATGGCCAAGACCAGAGAATCGTGAAAGGACATCAGGGATAAAATTGTAGACCTGCACAAGGCTGGGACAGGACGACTGCACCGCATTGAGGGGAGGATGGATGGAGCCATGTATCGTGAGATCTTGGCCAACAACCTCCTTCCCTCAGTAAGAGCATTGAAGATAGGTCGTGGCTGGGTCTTCCAGCATGACAACGACCCGAAACACACAGCCAGGGCAACTAAGGAGTGGCTCTGTAAGAAGCATCTCAAGGTTCTGGAGTGGCCTAGCCAGTCTCCAGACCTGAACCCAATAGAAAATCTTTGGAGGGAGCTGAAAGTCTGTATTGCCCAGCGACAGCCTGGTCTGTATGGAGGAGTGGGCCAAAATCCCTGCTGCAGTGTGCACAAACCTGGTCCAGAACTACAAGAAACGTATGATCTCTGTAATTGCAAACAAAGGTTTCTGTACCAAATATTACGTTCTGCTTTTCTGATGTATCAAGTACTTATGTCATGCAATAAAATGCAAATGAATTACTTACTAAAAATAATACAATGTGATTTTTGGATTTTTTTTATTCCGTCTCTCACAGTTGAAGTGTACCTATGATAAATATTACAGACCTCTACATGCTTTGTAAGTAGGAAAACCTGCAAACTCGGAAGTGTATGAAATACTTGTTCTCCCCACTGTATACATAATACAGTAGCTTTTTATTTCATCACTTTTTAGGAGGAACGATTTTATAAAAAAAACTATAGATTCATTCATTTTACGCTTTCTCGGTGTGTAAACGGATTATATACAAATGGCATTGTTGATTAACATCTGGCATTTTGTTTTTAATAGGGCAAAATTGGTTAGAATTATGTTGTCGCCATTACTTTGTTATTGCAGAATCTTTTTCATGTTTATCAAAGTACATAAATGTTTTCAAGACAAGTATTATATACATTATCCCACAAAAACTTGGGAAAGAGTATATTGTCATAAAATATAAAACAGATATTGTCTTGTCATTTGTAATCTGTCACAAGTATTTCATAAAGCCCTTTTCGCATCAGTAGTTTTCTCAAAGTGCTGGAACAGACAGTGGCAACTCCTAATTGGCTGAAAAGTAGGTGTGGTGCCAAGGGCTGGAATAAGTACATATTTAAACAAGATGTATGAAAAGCAACACTATTTTGAAGGAATTTTATTTTACACAATAATTTGACCATAATCATTCAATTATGATTTCCCAATAATACATTGTATGTGACTGTCCATTATAAACCTGTTGAAATGGACAATTAAGGGTTGTAATACCCTGTTATAACCCTGGGTGCAGGCCAAGTTTAAAAATGTAGGACAAACAGAATGCAATGATGTGCAAATAATAACAGCAACACGTTTAAAAAAAAAACAGGACAAGGGCAACAAAAGACTGGAAAAGTGTTTTGCAGGCTAATAGTGCAACAATTTAAGACGTTTGAGAGTTTGGGGATCTCATCTACGCTACATAATATACTTAAACGATTCAGAGAATCTTTTAGAAATCTCTGTAAGTGTCACGGTTCAGGTGTGGTGTGGAACCAAACACAGCCATTTTGTAAAGTAAAAGGTGAATTTAATCCAATAGAACACAAAACAAACACTACACGAACTGTAAACGTAAAGTAAAGGTGCTGTATGAACACAACAAACAGAACTTAACTAAATACAAAGAAACGTGTAGCGTATCCACTTGTGCATTGGAATTAAACAAAGGACAAACCGTGAACGTTGTGACAGAATAAACCACCGCATGGAACCAGCAGCATTCGATGAGCAACGTCGGTGGAGAGAGTAGTACACCAGGTTGGGAGACTGGGGATCCGACTCTCCTCCGACGATTCAGGGGCAGAATATGAGGACTGGGATCTTCCGGATGATGATCCAGGCTGGGGTGTCAACAGGGGGTGTCCACCTTCAACCCGAGTTCCATGGGTTACCTCGGCACCCAGCATGGCCGCATCCCAGGGTCGCCCCCAAATATTTTTTTGGGGGGGGCTATCGGGGCTTCCTGGGGTGCCATGGCTGGTACCTGAGGGGGGATCCAGGCAGTCCGAGTATCTGTCTCTGTCTGCCCTGACCGCGGGCTCCCGCCTGTCTCCCTGGGAAGGGAGCAGGCTAGCCAGGCATCCCGGGTTGGGGCCTGGTAAACAGGCAGCCCGTGGGAAAGTGCCTGCTCGTCGCACCACCGTTGCCCCAGGCCCTGGGAAGCAAACAGCTGTCGCTCCAGGACCCGCTAGGATTACCACCGGTGCCAGAGCACCTGCCCCACGATCACAGAACAAGCTAGTCCACAGAGCTAGTCCTCCGTTGCCTGCTCCCAGGGCCAGTCCTCCGTTGCCAGCTCCCAGAGCTAGTCCTCCGTTGCCTGCTCCCAGGGCCAGTCCTCCGTTGCCAACTCCCAGAGATAGTCCTCCGTTGCCTGCTCCCAGGGCCAGTCCTCCGTTGCCAGCTCCCAGAGCTAGTCCTCCGTTGCGTGCTCCCAGGGCCAGTCCTCCGTTGCCAGCTCCCAGAGCCAGTCCTCCATTGCCTGCTCCTAGGGCCAGTCCTTCGTTCCCAGCACCCAGAGCTAGTCCCCCGTGTCCTGCCCCCAGGGCCAGTTTCCCGCGTCCTGCCCCCAGGGCCAGTTTCCCGCGTCCTGCCCCCAGGGCCAGTTTCCCGCGTCCTGCCCCCAGGGCCAGTTTCCCGCTGCCGTGCCCAGCTGAGACGCCGCCGCTGCCGTGCCCAGCTAAGACGCCACCGCTGCCGTGCCCAGCTGCCGCCGCCCCCGGCGGAGCCGTCGCCGCTGCCCGCTGACCCCCCCCCCCCCCCCCTGGTTTTGCCTCTTGCAGCCTGGAGGCCGCGCTTTGGGTGGGGGCTCTGTCGTGTCCTGGCTGGGGCCCCAGGCCTTCTATATGCCTTGGGGCTCACCCCCAGTCAGGACATGACACTTAGAGAGGCCTCTGACCTTCTCTATGCAACTGTGGGCTCCCCAGTCAGAGCAGCTGTCATCAGTTGTCTCTGATTGGGGAGCCTACTTAAGTTGGGTTTTCACCACACTAGGTGTGGTTTATTGTTTGTGTTTGTCACAACGTTCACGGTCCTGTTTTCATTTATTTCCAATTCAATGTGGATACGCTACACGTTTTCTTTGTATGTTGCTTATATGTTTTCTGCTGTTTCATTCAGCACCTTTCATTTTGCGTGTACAGTCCGTGTTAGTTTGTGTCCTGTCTTATTGGATTAAATTCACCTTTCACGTTTGAAAATGTCTGCGTATGGTTCCACACCTCACCTGAACCATCATAGTAAGCAAGGGACAAAGATGAAAACCAATCTTGGGTGCCCTCCAATATTTGGGCCCTCAGACGGCACTACATTGAAAACATACATGATTCTGTAGTGGACGTCAACGCATCGTCTCAGGAACACTTTTGAAAACCATTGTCTATAAACACAGTAAATCGCTGCATCCACAAATGCAAGTTAAAACTCAACCATGCAAAGGAGATGTATAAACAAGATTCAGAAATGCAGCTACCTTCTCTGGGTTCAAGCTCATTTTAGATGGACTGAGGCGAAGTGGAAGACTGTTCTGTGGTGTGAAGAATAACATGTGAAATTATTTTTGGGAGTCATGGACACCACGTCCTCTGGACAAAAGAGTGGGGCCATCCGGCTTCTAAGCGTTCAGCTCTAAAACCAGCATCCTTGTTGGTATGGTGGTGCATTAGTGCACATGGCATGGGTGCACCATTAATGCTGAACAATATATACTGGTTTTGGAGCAACATGTATGCCACCATCAAGACATCTTTTTCAGGGAAGGCCAGGCTTATTTCAAGAAGACAACTAAGAAAAAACTAGTTCTGTGAAGAGTATAGGGCACCAATGGTGGACAGGCCAATTCTGGTGTTGCCAATCGAGGAGCTGGGCTGCGAGCACAGGTCCCACTAAAGGACGTTGGGCCCTCATGCCACTTTCATGGACTCTGTTTCTGTTAGTTTGGTAATAAACATGCACACCAGTAGTCCGCTGGAGGTCATTTTGTCAGGCTCCAGGCAGTGCTCCTCCTGTTCCTCAAATGGCACAGGATTTTGTAGACATAAATGAAATAATGGTCTTCCTGATATGAAATTATTTGAAATAATGTTCAGTTTACCACCACACCCAGTAGACGAACTAGAGGAAAAATCTGTTATTTTGCCAGCTATTTTAGCACTTCCTGGGTAGTGTTATTTTTATATTGTTATGCCTTAAACGACAGTATATCAAGAACTTGTCGATGGGAGACTACATTTAGGGGCCAATTTTTCTATTATTTTGTATCAACACGTGTTGATTCAGATTCATATGTCGTTTTTCTTTACTTAATGTGATGGAAAATAAACAAATGCAGGCACAGTAGCTTGTCATTTGTTAATTAAGTTCTACACACAATGACAAAGTTATTTTTTTTATTTGTGCCAATTTATTGGAAATGAAATACTGAAGTACAGGGTCATCCACATATAATGGCACCTTAGTGGTAAATATGCAAAACGTTTGAAATGTATTATATTTATTGTTAATCATCTTGATCTTTCATTCAACACATGAAAAAACAATTCTAAAAACAATTAAAGATGTGCAACTTCCCTTTGCCAAGACAACAGCTTCAATGAGATAGGAAAACACATGACAAGGAATCTGAGACCATTCCTCCAATCAGAATCTCCTTTAGATTCCGAGGCCCATGCTTGTAGACTCTCTTCTTCAGACCATCCCAAAGATTTTCTTTTGGATTGCAGTGGCAAAACTTTGATACTTTCGTCAATTAACTATTTTTGTATTGATTCTGAGCTGTGATTTGGATTATTATCCTGTTGTAAAATCCAAACACGGCCCTGTTTAAGATTCCTGGCAGAGGCACTCCAGTTTTAATATCAATTGGTAATTGATGCAGTCTATGGTACCACCTTTCCGAGAGCATTTGGAAGAAAAACAGCCCCACAACATTAAAGATCCATCACCATATTTCACAGTTGGGATTAGGAATGTCTTCACCTCTGGTGTTCATTCCAAAAAGCTCTCTTTTGGTATTATCTGAACATAGAACCTGGTCCCAATGAAAGTTCCTGTAAAGTTTGGCAAATTGTAGGCAGTTAGTTTGTTGTTGGATGACAGCAAATACTTCTTATGGCTTCCCTCCCAATAATGTCAGTGCAGTCTGATCATAGTTTTGAAGACTTTCTGACCCCAAGATCCAACTATTATCCAGCTGTGATCCTAAAAGATTCTTGGGATATGAACCATCCTCCTCACTGTATTTGTCTTGTACATTCTATGAAGACCTTATAGGATGTGGTTGTGGCAGAAACACCTAATCTCAATCATTAGTATGGGTGTCCACATACTGTACTTCTGGCCTACAATAATTCCATGGAGTGTCAATACTTTTGGACCACAGGTTTGAGTTGCCAAAATTAGGTTGCCAATATTTTATGTAGTATTATTTGAATCTAGACTGAGTTATTGGCTTTATTGCCGATAAATCTTTCATTGCAACTGTGAAAGTGTACCATGAAATAGTTGGTCAGAAGTACTTCCTTGAGCTCTAAAAGGTACATAGATTACCAGTTCCTCATGAAATCTGTCTCTCAAAAGCTTACATATTGTGTATTTAAATCAAATGTAAGCTTGTTGAAAAACATTGTACTAAGTTATGTACTATATTAAATATTTGGTTACATCATATTCCTAAATAAGACGTGACCAGAAGGTAAATTTAATGATGAGTTTCCATGTAGTTGTTTAAGGCCTTGTTAAACACAGCCAAGAAGAAGTCTGCATCCTTCTTGGTGATACACATAGGAGGCTTAATCCGGAATGTCTGCGGGTGAAGAAAAATAGAGATTAGTGGGAAAGGGGGGAGATCCCAGAGATGTTCTTAGAATAGAAGGCTCTCTGAGATTTAGAGGTTTAAGCAATTTTGTTATTTGCGATCACACATATTATAACATTTTATCCTAAATGAAGGGCTCTTGTACTTGCTTTATTACATTACTCTGCAAACCTACAGGGACAGACAGAAAATGTACTTGACAGTACCTGTCCATACACTCCACCCTTCCCAATCAGAACTCCCATGTCTTTAGTGTCTTCGAAGATCTGGCTCATGGCTGCTGGTGGCAGCGGTTCACGGCTCGCCTGAGAGGGAAATAATGGACCGAGAAAGGGAATAACAGGATATATTGGAAGGTTCAGTCTAGTTGCGGGACAGACTGAATCAAATGCCAGCACTCATTTTGGGTTCATTTCAAGCAGTGTTCCCTAGATTTGGAGACCCTCCACGTTGCCCCAGGAGTTCCTCAATAATTTTAAAGCAATGAGTTGTATTTGCATATTCTATTAATCAAAGTGGAAATTGGTTTAATGTAGAAACAAGCTTCTGAAGGATCTTTGGATTGGAAGTGTGGCTTAGTAGGGGCATTGCTTTAAGATGAACCCTGAGTTGAAGGTTCGAGTTGCCAAACTTCAGCCTCGAAACCTTAATGACTTGGAGAGGATCTGCAAAGAGGAGTGGGACATAATCTGTCCTGAGATGTGTGCAAATCTGGTGGCCAACTACAAGAAACATCTGACCTCTGTGATTGCCATCAAGGGTTTTGCCACCAAGTACTAAGTCATGTTTTGCAAAGGGGTCAAATACTTATTTCACAGAGAGTCAGATGTTTCTTGTAGTTTCTTGTAGAGAGTATGTCACGTCTCCGCCTACTGGCGGCCACTCCCCTGTTCGCATAGCCCCCCGGCGTTCAACGTCGCCGGCCTTCTAGGCACCATTGTTCGTGTTTGTCTTGTTCCCCATGTCCTGTGAACGCATCCCTCCCTGATTCCTTCCAGCTGTCCCTCGTTAGCTACGTATATAATCCCTCATGTGTGTTGTCTCTGCGTTCGTTATTGTCTCAATGTTTGGTGTGTAAACTGAGGTGCGCCTCCAGTGTCTTTGATTCACCGTTGACATTATTTCGTTCATTATCGAAGGAGTTGTATACTCTTTGTGATCTCACAACAGGTACTGAATAAATCCTGCCTAGTTGCGTGTTGGTCCAATCTTTCTACAAACCGCTACAGAGTAAAATGCAAATCAGTTGATAATTTGATTGAAATGCTTTTCTCTGGATTTTATTGTTGATAATCTGTCTCTCACTGTTCAAATAAACCTACCATTAAAATTATATACAAACATACAAAATCAGCAGGGGATCCAATCATTTATTTTTCCACTGTACATACCTACACATAATTTAAGATTTCAAAATGCAGGCCATAAACAATCAGCTAGAGGCAGGGCTTTCTCACATAGAGCTCCGCTACTGTGGAATAATCTGCCAATTAGTGTTAGAAAGGCAGACTCTGTGCCAACTAAGTGTCTACTAAAGTCGCATCTTTTCAGAATGGTCTATGACTGGTGTAACCTGGCCCAGGGGTATGAAGGTGACCGGAAAGGCTTGATACTGCCCACCCCTGCTGTCCTGCCAGATGGGCTCTCCTCTCCACTGGGATGTCCTCTCCAATGCCATTTGAGGGATACCGGAGTCACTGGTACCTGTCACTTGCTGTGGTCTATCCTTTGCGCCCCTCAAGCAATTAAAATGAACTCTGCTGACAATACTCAGCCCTCATTCAGGGTGGTTGCAGTTGGCCAAGGTCCCTTTGACTAATGCCTGGCAATGTGGGTGGATTGATTTCTTGCCTGTTGGTCCCTGTCCGGGCCTTCCTTGGACTGGGCCACAGTGTCACTGGACCTCCCTGTCTCAGATACAAGGTTTTATTCTGCTATATTATTGTGCTGGGGGAAGAGGGTTAGTTCTCCTTCTCCATTGTAGGTCCTTGTAACTCTAAGGAATGCACTCTCTAATTTTCCTTGTCTCCTGTTGCGTTTCGACATAGAAGGACGTGAGGTCTTGGCCCCCCACATGTGTGAGTACCAGGCTCAGAAGAGCCCTGTCCCGAGCCCTCCTGGTTGTGCTGCAGAACAAGCTGATACCTGACGATTCTAGCTGCCACTCTGCTGACCCCCTCCCAACCCAGATCTAGACAATACCTGATGATTCCAACTGTCACTCTGCTGACCCCCTAATCAACCACCCTGGACTGTCCCTGTCCTTCAAATTTGGTCATGCTTCTGACCTAGATTAGGCTTTATAGACTCTTTACAAAGCCCATGTGAATTTATTAATTATTAAAAGTATTCTTAAAACATCACCCAGCACAGCCAGAAGAGGTCTAATCACCCCTTTAAACCTGGTTCCTCTCTAGGCTTCCTCCTATAATCTGGCCCCCATAGGGAGTTTTTCCTAGCCACGGTGCGTCAACCCTTTTGTGGCGTGCTCAATGGGGTTCTAGGCTGGGTGTTTTGTAAAAGCACTTTGTGACAACAGCTGATGTAAAAAGGGCTTTTCTTATAAATATGATTGATCGATTGATTGATATATGAACACAATACATCACTGCATCCACAAATGCAAGTTTAACTCTAACATTAAACTCTAACATGCATCCTCCAGGAGAGGAACAAGCCAGCTTCTTGTTAGCACAAAATTCAAAAATCTAAATTCCTGATTGTATGGGGGTACATTAGTGCACATGGCATGGGTGACTTGCACATCTGTGAAGGCATGGGGGTACATTAGTGCACATGGCATGGGTGACTTGCACATCTGTGAAGGCATGGGGGTACATTAGTGCACATGGCATGGGTGACTTGCACATCTGTGTAGTGTGGGGGTACATTAGTGCACATGGCATGGGTGACTTGCACATCTGTGAAGGTACCTGAACAAGATATACAGGTCAATATCTCACAGATCAACATACGCTGCCATCTAAACATATTTTTCAGGTAAGGCCTTGCTTATTCCAAACAAAATTCTGCTCGTATTACAACAGCATGATTCTGTAGTAAACCAGTCTGGGTGTAGAGATGGCCTGCCTGCAGTCCAGGCCTGTCACCCATTGATAACTGCAGAGCAGTTGAAGTCCTATATCAAGCAAGAGTGAAAAAACATTGCACTTTCAAATCTACAATAATTGGTCTCCTTCCCAAACACAGAATATTGTTAAAAGAAGAGGTAGTGTAACACAGTGGTAAACATGCCACCACATTTTAGCATTTAGAAACGTTTCCAGTCTTTTAAAACGTGTTGCTGGCATCAAATTCAAAATGGGCAGGTATTCTTCCAAAAACAATAAGCTTTCTCAGTTTTTTTTTTTTTTTTTTTATGTATTGCTAAAAGGTAGTAGAAAGAAACGTTTTTGCCTAGATTTTAAATTTTAGAGCAGGTCTCAGATTATTTGTTTGTTCTCACTCTCCGATGACCTAAAGAGTCTTGATGGTTCATAATTAGAGTTTGTTTCTCAACAACCTCTTTGGTCGAACTTAGCCCAAGTTCACCTATTTGTATGCTTTCATGTTATTTTCTATAGTAAATGTGCTCACTAGGCGTACTTACCTTATCTTTGACCATCTCCACTCCAATCTGTAGTCCCTTCCCACGGACATCCCCAACTATTTCAAACTTGTCCCTTATCTTGGACAGCTCCGTCAACAGATAAGTCCCCACATCATGGCTGATCTGCTGTGTGCCGTCTTCCTTCATTGTCTGATGAGAGGTGTGTAAAATAGAGTACAATTCAATACAATAGACTTGATTTATGGATTGGCATAGGATACATGCTTGAGTTTGCAGGCAAAGTTAAAGTTATTAAAGGTCATTGCACATTTATGTCTACTTTTATGGTACCTGCTCTTGAATATATACAATTAACTGACTCCTAAAATTAATTAGCAAATGATCTATTATATAATATTGGGAAAAATATGCATTAATCACAGGTATTGGTTTAACATGTTTTTTATGCGTTTTTTCCTGCTTACATCCAGTACAGATGAGGCGATGGCACAAGCCACAGGATTACCACCAAACGTGTTGAAGTGAACTCCCTTTCCAAAAGAAGCAGCAATCTCTAAAACCAAAATTATAATGGAATAAAATGGTTACATAGTTACATATCATGAGTATGATGATGTATACCACTAAATGTTCATCACAGGGATGTGTTTCAAATATGCTCTATTATAAGATATATATGTATATATATATAGGTATTATACATTTGTAAAAGTTTATTTAAACAAACCCATCATGGTGACAAATCGACAATTTTTTTTTAAATGCTGCTTTTATTAATGCATTTGTGGCTCAGAATACAAAGAATTATTTCTAAAAGTAGGGCATTTCAAAAGTTTATGATACAATTATGTTGAGGGAACCTCTGGGAAGATTTACTTGTTTGCTGAAATGATACTATAATAGATTAATTGTTGTTCAGGTGTAGTCTACTAGAAATACTGAGATTTATAAAATAATCAGATTGGGAAGATCCCCTAGGAATCTTGACACTTTGGGAGAGGTGTCAGGAAATATACTATGGAATATTGCCATCAGCGGGATGTGGATTACACCGCCTGGTCAGGTGAACATTAGAATTGAACAGAATCCCTTCGGGATTACTTATACCACTTGAAGATCAAAAGTGACACACATCCAGTGTGGCAGGATATGCATTAGAACTTGGGTCATATATTGAAGCATCCTCACTAGAATGCAGAGACAAATGCACCTCTGGTACAATGTACA
The DNA here is from genome assembly GCA_016801125.1 of Novumbra hubbsi. Lineage (NCBI taxonomy): Eukaryota > Metazoa > Chordata > Actinopteri > Esociformes > Umbridae > Novumbra > Novumbra hubbsi. The sequence goes on from JACXGK010000023.1 coordinate 218,350, forward strand.
ATGTAATCAGTCTCAGTCATAGAACTAGTATGATGGTTTCCATTTATAGAAAACTATTTTGGAAAAGTGAAGTTCTTCCTGCTCCAACTCCACATCAATAAAGTTATTTTTGTCTTACCATGTGTTGTGACAACCGCTCCCATTGGGAAGCCATTGGCGATGCCCTTTGCCATGGTGACAATGTCTGGCATGATATCATGACCTTGGAAACCCCAGAAGTGACTCCCTGTGCGGCCAAATCCCGTCTGAACCTTATCCAAAAAGAGATGTGGCATATTTATAAGTCAACATCATGTTAGTTTCAAAGGGGTTGAAGCATCTATCTGGGACTTACAAATGGTTTATGCAGGCCTTATTAAGCCATCAAGTTAATGAAGTTATATCAAGTGAGACCTTAATCCCATAACGGTATATAAAGAATGGAATATAAAAAGATTACAAAGCTACTCTATTGTTGAAAGATTTGGGGTCATTTATAAATGTCCTTGTTTTTGAAAGAAAATGTTCTGTTCATTAAAATAATATAAAATGTATTGTAAATAGTGTAGACAATGTTAATGTTGGAAATTACTATCTGAAACAGATTTTTAATATCTACATTGGCGTACAGAGGCCCATTATCAGCAACCCATCTGTCCTGTGTTCCAATGGCATGTTGCGTTTGCTAATCCAATTGTCATTTTTAAAAGCAATTATGTTAGCACAGCTAAACACTGTGCTGATTAAAATAAGCAATCAATTTGACCTTCTTTAGACTAATTGATAATTAAATGGAGGGCCACATATTTTTTTGTAATTCGTTCATCACAAATGATTTGCGAGCCAGAAATGGGCAAAAGTTAAAACATGCACACAGTAGATCTTTTATAATGTGTAAATAATAAAAATTCGGACTTAAATCTGACTTAAATCTTAAAAAGGGTTGGTGAGTTGTTTTTTAATTCCCCTCAAAACTATTTTATTACCTTCTGCAGGCCCGTATTCGGCCCTCGGGCCATAGTTTGCCCACCCCTGATCTAAAGCATCAGCAACAACTACAGGTTCAAAATGGCCAGAAACAAAAATAATTCTTCTGAAACTCGTCAGTGTATTTGTGTTTAGAGAAACGAAGGCTATTCCATGATTGATCAATTAGCCTTTTAAAATACAAAGGGGAGGCAGGGCCAGCACAAAATTCCTTGAATTATTTTGCTTTAGCGTCTCATAAGACAGGCCTACAAGCTTAACTGAGATCATTGGTAAAAGGAGCTAGTCCTCCCATGTGCTGATTTTACTAACTTCCATGTTGCGTGAACATTGTGAACAGAAGCAGTATGGCAGAATGTTATCTGGAATATATGGCACCTTTTAATATAGGGTTTAATTGATTCACACATCATTGTATTCTGTTTTTTTTACATTTTATACAGCATCCCAACGTTTTGGGAAATGGGATTCACACAAGTGACCCCAAAATTTGGAACAGTACAATATGTTTAGATAAACATTTTATTTGTTTCTAACCTCATCTGCAATGCAGATCCCACCTCTCTCTCTCACAAGCTTGTAGGTGTCCTTCAAGAAGTTCTTAGGGTATTGCACAGCTCCTCCAACTCCCTGTTAAATTAACATAACTTTTTAAAAACATCTTATTCAGCAAACATTTAAAAACAGGAAAATAACTTCTTAATTTTTTATTGGCTGTACTTGACAGATTATAAAAATTAATAGGCAATGCAACTAGAAACATAGTTACATCATTCTCTTAATGAAGTTAGACTTTGCAAGAAGTGATAATAGCCAATTCATGAACCATACCATGATAGGTTCTCCAAAGAAAGCTGCAATGCGACTTGGAACGCTAGTGGCAAAGACCTCTTTCAGCTGCCCGATGTATTTGTCATTTGCCATACACAAGCCTGTAATTGTAGAATGTATATAATGTTTGATTACTGTAGTGAAATGCACATCCATTACATCAGTGGTCACAAAGATCACCTTTTCATAAAAAATGTGAGCTGAGATCTACCATCGCAAAAAACACTAGAAATATAAAATGTCATCTTTACATTTGTTTTTATATTATACATTGATAGACTTAATACAGACACAAGACATGAGAGAATGTGCAAAAATATTACCTAACAACGCTCACTAACAGGCTCAGCACACACACAAACTCAGCAAAAGCATTTCATTATAACAAAGCAAGAGCAATAACAGCACCATAACTATGTTCAGTAACAGGCTGAAAACTATCTACTACATTTTCCCCTCACAAACACAGAGCCAGACACAAAAGTAATAGAGATTAAAATTAAACCAGTTGAAAACTCTATACGCGTGGCGATCTACTAGAAATGCCTTGAAGATCGACTGTTTAGTTACCACTGCATTACATAAACCGTCAAGTTACATGCACAAAATAACATTCTGAAGCAAAAAAAAATCTATTGACATGGCACAAATCATCTATGCAGTAGTATTATGTAAAAATAAGTAAATAAAAAAATTTGCTAACACAATATATACATAACAATGTAAACAATGTCAGCAGCAAATTCAAGGAGTGTACAAAAGGGGTAATGACAATATATGGATGTATTAAATATTATGAATAGAAGTTTAATATTGCATGTGAATGATACTTCCAAAAATTCTATTGTGCATTGAATGTGCATAGAATGTTATAAAACATCAGAGCAGTAAAATGTTAATTTGATTTATATGTGATTCAATGTTACTGGTTGAGAAGTCTAATGGCCTGGGGTAAAAAGCTGTTTATGAGCCTGGAAGTATGTGCCCTGATGCTCCGGTAACATCTACCTGATGGCAGCAGAGTGAACAGACCATTACAAAAGTGATGCCTGAAACAACATGCAGCAGGCTATGTAAGGTCAAAGCCTTTGAGTGTTATGGTTTTGGTGTGCGTGCTACTGTACCTTGGGGGCAGCTACAGTTTCTGATGGTCTGTATAGGTGAATCTCTACAGTGACTGCCTCCCCAAGGACCAGCAAAGACATCAGGACACATTGTCTGTAAGGATAGCAATAAAATTAAAGTGAAATAAAAGCTGGCAAGCTACAGCGTCAGTTATGGTGTTCTGCGCAGCATAGCGCAGGATAGCGCAGCATAGCGGCGCATAAATTGTGCCGCATTTCCACATCCATCTGTTAAGGGTTCAGCAAGAGTTATTTTATTAGATTTGAATTTGACATTTTTGTACTTTAGCAGGCACTCTTATTTTAAAAGACTTGCAGACAGAGAAATAATTGTATGCTAGCTAGGTGGAACAACCACCCTACACAGTAATTGTAAGAACATCCTGGTTATCAATGTAGCCATCAGGTAGACAAATAAATGTTGCAAGCTTTGGTTTCAAAGTAAAAAAACTGCTTCCTTTTGTTGCATCAGTCACCACAGAGTTCACAACTGCTTCTGGAAGCACAAGAGCTGTGCATCGGGACCATCACAAAATGGGTGTCCATGGCAAAGCAGCTGTTTGCTAGTCTCACAGAAACAAAGCCAAGTACGCCACTGTACACTGGAGCAGTGGAAACGTTTTCTCTGGAAAACACGTTTCATCATGTGGCAGTCTGATGACGAATCTGGGTGTGGCAGATGCCAGGGGGCATACCTACCGGAATGCACAGTACCTAACACTGAAATCTTGTGGAACGCCTTCCCGGAAGAGTGGTGGCTGTTAAGGCTGCAAAATAGGGGTAAAACTCGATTCACTATCAAAATAATTGTTTCAGCTGGCAGTGGGGACAATAAACGTAAGAATTTGAGTACCGTATTTTCCGCACTATAAGGCACACCGGATTATAAGGCGCACCTTCAATGAATGACCAATTTTAGAATAATTTTCATACATAGGGCACACCGGATTATAAAGCGCATAAGATATTGCAGTCAAACATTTGACTGGGTTTGCGTTTAGCATCCACTAGATGTGCTAAAGGGAATGTCAACAAAACAGTTAGATAAAGTCAAACTTTATTAAGCGTCCTGACAACTACGTTCACTCCATGGTAACGTTGTTCAAACGTTAATGTGCATATTAACATTATCTCCCAGCCTTGCTCACTCTTCTCCCAGACGTGGAGAGGAACTTCTCCCTAATTCAGTAAACACGTAGTAAAAGAAACAGCCTGATACTACTAAATCAAACGTTAGTGCATAACTCAGGGGAACTTTTCCCTAATTCAGTAAACACGTACCGTAGTAAAAGAAACAGTCTGATACCACTAAATCAAACGTTAGTGCATACTCAACATTGTTCAGTTACATATAAAACGTAAAGCTACATTTTTTCAGTTCATTCCCCGTT
>JACXGK010000023.1:222761-238305 GCA_016801125.1 Novumbra hubbsi
ATTATCCGAGTCAGTGTCGCTGCTGTTGCCTGGCAGTTCAGAGATTATTCCTGCCTTCGTGAAAGCTCGGATCACAGTTGAGACTGATTTATCCATATATGGATCCATATATAAGGCGCTCCGGATTATAAGGCGCACTGTCGTTTTTTTTGAAAATTAAAGGCTTTTAAGTGCGCCTTATAGTGCGGAAAATACGGTACTAGGACTGTTTGCCATGGAAAGACACAAATGAGTAATAAGTCTTCTGCCTCAGTTCTTATGATGGCAATTTGCATATACTCCAGAATGTCATGAAGAGTGATCAGATGAATTGCAATTTATTGCCATGAAAATGCACTTACTCCCCCCAAAACATTCTACTGCATTTCAGCCCTGCCACAAAAGGACCAGCTGACATCATGTTAGTGATCCTCTCGTTATCACAGGTGAGAGTGTTGACAAGGACAAAGCTCTGTCATGCTGATTAAGTTAGAATAACAGACTGGAAGCTTTAAATAGAGGGTGGGGCTTGAAATCATTGTTCTTTCTCAGTTAACCATAGTTCCCTGCAAGGAAACATGTGCAGTCATCATTGCTTTGCATAAAAAGGGCAAGGATACTGCTAGTAAGATTTTACCTAAATCTAATTTATCGGATCATCAAGAACTTCAAGGAGAGGTTCAATTGTTGTGAAGGTTTCAGGGCACCCTCCAAAAGTCTTTGTCATACTTTGCGTGCAAAATACTCAAAGCAATCCTTATTTGAAAATCATGCAACCCCCTGAGTAAATGAACTATTCCTTTCAAATGTCCTCAAAATACACTGTGCTGTCAGATTATAATCCTAGCACGGTGGCCAAATCATGATTTCAAAAAGAATCCCAGATATCCACAAATGAAACCACAGCTTTGTCTGATATTTCTGAAAAACCTGGGAACTTCATTATAATTAATTAGGAACATAACTCTGAGTTACATTGAGTTACACACAGAAAGATTTGAGTAAAAAATACATTAGGGATTACAAAACATTACTAACCACTGCTGAGATGACATGCTAGGCCACATCAGCAACACTGCCATACAAAGGATTGTTAGATTTCTCTTTGAATAACCTATACAAAATGAGAGTTTAAAATGGGGATGGTGATGGTATTTTACCTTTTTCATTAAGAGGTGGGCATTTGATGTTATTATTGGGAGGTGGGCTATTTCCCGGCATCTAACATTGAGGGAACATATCCCCAGGGCCCCCGTTTGCTCCTATGCCTTGGATGACAGTATATGTGTTGCAAAGTGCTGTATGACAGTGATTCATACTTACGTTGTGGCACCCTAATCCATTAGCAATGGGGTATTTGTAGGCAGAATTGGAGGTCAGGCCCATAGTATTTGGACTGCCACCATGGTAAGACCCCCTGAAACAAACAAGCAACAGAAAGTGATTCATTGTTTAGTTCACAGTCAGCTAAACATGTAAATGTTCCCTTTCTATCGTGAGAAAATATTTTCTCTGGTCGTTCTACTTGTATTCCTGAACAGAATTGTTCAAATTCGGTGAAAAGCAGAACCAGTGTCGCAATGCCAGAGTAAGTTGTAATATTAACATACACCTGCCAACATGTGCACAATTTATGCACTACATATGCATACATTTCAAGTGCAATATCCTTTCTGTACAGAGGTCTGATAAAGAGACATTATAACATAACGTAAGGTGACTAGACCTTAAAAAACGAACTATTTTATTACCGCAGGGTGATGATATCAAAGTTTCCTGTGTGTAGTCTGGCCATGAGCATAGCCAGGTCGTTAGCCTCAGACCCGCTGTTTGTCAGGTAGATTACCTATCAGGAGCGGTAGAGACAAGCACATGGATCCTATTTGTTAATATACAGTGCAAGTGTATACCCCACTATGGCAGTATTAAGCTAAGAAAACAAATAAACTGAAGTTATGGTACTATACCTTTAATGGGTCAGGCAGCGTGGAGGCTAGTTTATCAACATACTCATGCAGAGGGGAATACACATATATATTAGTTGTGTGCCACAGTTTTCGGAGTTGCTTCTCTGCTGCCACTGTCACCTTGCTTTAGAGACACAACCAAACGAACAGCTAGGAAATATCCATTGAGGACCCACTTAACACAGTACTTCTATATCCACGCAGTTAACAGGAAGTGCAATTTAAAAAATACTTCCTGAATATAATGTTTCTGGCAGATAGTCAAAAAGATTTCACAATCTCACTTCAGTATCCAACATTTGGGGAGAGACGTAAGGCAGTGGATAAACATCAATCAGTAAGGAGAAAAATTGTTAGGAATAAATTGGTGAAAACTGAAAAAAATGTATGCTTAAAAAGAAGTATTTGCAGGATTAAGCTTTCATTCACATTGGTTAATGTAATGCTTAGTTAACCTTGCACCTATGAATTAACACAAAATCATCTAAGGTTTCACCCACACCCTCCGAGCAAGAAAGAATCTTACGGGTGGCAGTGGCCCACACTGACAGTGGCAACCCCCGCAAACAGGTCAAGGTAGCGCCTCCCGTCTACATCCCAAAGCCACTGCATGTGACCCTGGTGTATGAACACAGGCTTCTTGTAGTAGGTCACTTTTGTGATCATTGGGTTGCAGTTCTGCCTCCGAATCTCCATCATGCGCTCTTTGGACATGTCCTGGAACGAAGAACGTTTTTAATACATTTTTATCTTTTTTGTTACACATATTTGACCAGGTATTAAGGCTGAGGACAAATTCTCCATTTCAACAATTTATTTGGGGCCGAAACAACCAATTCCATTTGCAGACAATTCCATAATTCCATTCTATTACGTTCATTCCTGTGGTGTTTTGACCAGTTTTTACTTATTTACTAACATAATATATACATAACAATATAAACTAACAGCCATTTCAAACAGTGTGGAAATGGGGTAATTACAATATGAAAGAAGTCTTTAAATATTATAAATATAAGTATAATAGTGCCTTTGAATGGTACCTTTATAAGCTATTGTGCAATTAATGTGAGATGGCAGCTGCCGTACCAGGCAGTGATGCAGCCTGAGAGGATGCTCTCAATAGTGCACCTGTAGGAGTTGGTGAGAGCTCTTGCAGACATGCCAAACGTCTTGAGTCTCCTTAGGAAGTACAGACGTTTTTGGCCCAGTTTTACTGAGTCTTTTACTGAGTCTTGCTTGCCTGAACTAGGTAAAGTCATCTTTGATGAACACACAGAGGAACTTAAAGACAGAGACTCACACCATTTCAGCTCTATCGATGTGTATGGGACGGTATGGACATTGAAGTGGGTCCATGTTGTCAGGAAGGGTGGAGTAGATGTGGGTTCTGACCAACCTCTCAAAGCACATTTAATGATGATAGAGGTCAGTGCTACTGCGCGATAGTCATTCAGGCAGGTGATGAAAGGTATCTTTGGCACATGGATAATGGTGGTCTCTTTGAGGCAGTTGGGGACTGTAGACAGAGTCAGGGAGAGGTTGAATATAGAGGTAAAAACCTCCGCTAGCTGGTCAGGCACCCCTGTGTACACAGCCTGGAATGTCACCTGACCCTGGTGACTAACATGGGTTCACTCTTTGTAGAGCACTCCTCATGACGGCCTGGGCTAAAGACGGAGTGCAGTCGCCTGGGTCCTCAGCAAGCATTCGAGAAAGAATGGTGTTGGTCACCTCAAACTGTGCATAGAAGGTGTTGAGCTAGTCTGTGAGAGAGGGGGCAGGCTGGGGGCGTCATTGCTGTTTCTCCCTTAATAATCCATAATGTGTTGCAGTCCACACCACATGCATCTGGGGTCGGTGCTGTGGTAGACTCCAACTCTTTCTCAGTTTGTGGTCTCGAAGGAATCCTAGAAAGTGAAAATAGATTTCTCATTCCAGCGTTGAACTGCCCAAAAAACATGGTTTGTCCTGTTTTGGACATAGTCTGTAGGTTGGTAGGAAAAACAAGGAGGTGTGTTCTGCCTTACCAAATGCAGAATAGGGGTTTCTGGCTGTTCCGTATTTCTGTATGAAAGTTAATCTGTAGTTCGTCCATTTTATTGTCCAGGGACTGAACATTTACCATTAAAATGCCCGCAGGTTTTCTTTTTTCTCTGTCGGTAAAAAACAGGATTTCATCCTGGTACCTAACAGCAGTCATTGTACCTTTTTTTGCTAGCACATGTAGGTTCATGCGATCCTCCAAGGATATGCTTCCCGGGGTCAGGAAGGATGAGGAGAGAGCAACTGTCTGTGGCCAACATCTGCAAAACCATTTTGCAGTTGCCTCTCCAATGCACATGTCCTTTTAATTGGCCGCAAAACAGGAGACATTTATTCACAATCGCATAAAAGTAACCACAATTGCTAACTATATAATGAAATAAACAGTGTAAACACCGGCAATGTCTTTCAAAATGGAGCATGATGACAGCAGGGCAGTGGGGTAATTCAGATAGCCCCTAGACGGAATGAAAATGTCAAAATGTACTGCTTTCAACTAACACAAGTACAGAATCATTGATAAAACAGGCTTCTACATGATCAGAACACAACAGTCATTGGCCAATGAGCAACTGTGCATGTGCCTGGACAACATGGGGGAAACATATTCCTGTGTGTAGCCATGTCTGAAGATGAGGGGCTAGGACAAAAGCCTCTTCTTGGGTCTTTTCCTTGATATCCTTGAAGAAAGTCTGATGCAGTTTGCAAAAGACTTGAGACTGAATTGGAGGTTCATCTTTCTGCAGGACAATGACCCTAAACATACAGCCTGAGCTACAATAGAATGGTTTAGAACAAAGCATGTTAATGTCCTAAAACAGTCCAGTCAAAGCCCAGACCTTAATCCAATTGAGAATCTATGGCAAGACTTGAAAATTATTGATCACAGACAGTCTCCATCCAATCTGACTGAGTTTCTGCTTTTTTGCCAAAAAGAAAGGACAGATATTTCTATCTCTAGATGTGCAAAGCTGGTAGAGACATACGCCAGCTGTAATTACAGCAAAAGGTGGTTCTACAAAGTCTTGACTCAGGGGAGTGAATACTTATGTATCTATAAGATTTTCTTCTCATTATTGTTTTTTGCACTTTCAAAGAACTATGCATGTTGCGTGTTACCGTCTATTTGAATTCCAGTTTGTAACAGTATGAAATGGAAAAATGGGTATAAGTGGAGGGGCGAATAAGGGGGGTAAATACTTATGCAAGGCACTGTATTTAATTGAAAGTACTGCACTTGAATGTTATGTTTTGAGGCCTTACTAAATGTATGTGTTGTATTACACAAAAAACGTATTGATTGAATCATTGATCTTACGGGGAAATATGTTTACAAACCAAATAAAAGCAAAATCAGTTGTTCTGAGAGCAGGATTTAATGATTTATAACTATGACCTGGACCTTGGTGTGTGCTCATATTAAAAGAATTTCACACTTATTTGACACACACATTTTGAATAATTTCCAAGATTATTTTAAATTGAATGAATTGGTGCCTTTAGGGCAAAAAAGATTCAAGGATTTTTTCTCACAAAGAATATGTTTGTGTTTTAAGAAATGTGTTTGCATGATTTGGGTGTGTTTTTCCTGTACTTGGTACAGTGTACTACATCTGTCAACACAGGGCTCTTCAACAAAAGAGACCTTTGGTCTCAGCATGACCAACCCAGCTAAAACAAAGATAAAAAATACATATTCATTGATTTTATTCATAAATAAATAAAGTGAAATGTTCTAAAGTGAATACTCAAATGCCTAATTATTGGGGGGATCTGGAATTTACTGAATTAAAAAGGTATTGTTAACAACTGTTCCAAACAGATCCAATATACTTGTAAACAATGTTTTCTTACAATACCTTGTATTCTTCTGGTTTAAAACCACATGGTGGCATCTCAGGGAGGCCAGGTAGTGGGTCTTCCACTGCAGACCTTTGACATAAAGCACCTGGAAAGGAAATAATTGGTAAGGACATACATGTTTTGTTTATAAAAGGACACAGTATTTCTTACAGTGCAGGATGTTGGACCAATGTGGCACCTTTTTCTTTATACTAGAAGCCCTATGGACCCTACTCAAATGTAGCACACTACATAGGAAATAGGGTGTCATCTTTCCAGCTGTACACGGTCAGAAATAGACTTGTTGACAGTTTGCAGGCTGCATTCCAGTGGGTCCATGGAGAAATATAAAGCATGTGGCTAATAACAGCATAGTCCCTGGGAATGAACCACAGTAACACTGTGTTTTCTCCAGAGGTATAACTATAATGAACACTCAGACTTAAAGGCAGGAAAAACATTTTGGGATGCTTTAATGGAAAAATATAAACGTTAATAGGATCTTTGAGGAACCCCTGCTTGTAATGTTTTAAACCGCAAACTTTGTGGGCCCTGCTATTTTTTTTTTTTTTTTATGTCCTTGGTCAAATGAAAGTCATTAAATAAGGAAAGATAATTAATCAATCCATGCTGGAATGGCTATTCACGACTATTGATTGAGAAAAGGCAATAACCTGCTACTCTCAATAAGAGGCTACTTTAAGTGGGAAATGACAAAGTAGTATGCAAACCCCAGCTGAATGCTCTGAATTCCAGGACAAGAACCATTTGTGTTTTATAATACAACAGGTTTAACAATAAATAATACAAGTATAAAAAGGCCACAAAGGAGAGAGAAACCTTAACTAGGTTGTTTGTGAGGGAATCTCTTACATAAGCTTACTGATATCTGTTCAGGCCCATAAACACATCTAAATTTGGAAGTGCAGGTCAGATATAGGATATTTACGATATAGATCCTCAGCGTACTGCAAGCGTACCTCAGCGTACTGCAAATTCAGTGTAAACTGATCCTGAAATGAAAGAAAACCTATTTATAAAGCTGACTAAAAGGACCAAAGACGTACCGTAGAAAATTTGATTAAGAAAAATTGGACTGGAGACAAATATGCCACCTTACATGTAATCCAAATAATTTAGCAAAGCAACTTAGAAACCAGCATCCCAATTTACATTTAAACACTATTCAATACAAATGGCTTTGTTGACATGAACACAAACTATCCTAAACAATAAAATATAAAAATATCCTACGACTAGACACCAGACAAGCCTATCACAGCCACACCATCAGCTGGCATACATTCAGCTGAGACACCACTGCAACTTTTCTATGCAGCGTTATAAATCGGTCTTGTCTTGAACTTTAAAGTCTTTATTAAACATGAATATCATTCATCTCTAATTAGTCATGACAGGGTTTCCGATACATGGGTTTATGTAAATAGAATTCCTTGAAAAGTCTTAAATTGTCTTATTTCCTAATTTTAAAGGTCTTAAAAGATAGCACTGTAAAGAGGTGACGCAAAAAAGTGTTTTTAGCTCTGGTCGCGCAGAATTCATTATGTTCAATGTCAACAAGATACTTGTGACGGTTGGCTGCTTTTCTCTCAACACTGTTGGGAGAAAAGGTTGATAGCTAGCTAATACCTAGTTAGGTAATTTAGCTAGCTACATAGTGGATATTGACTGCTTATCTTCCGACAGGTAGCATGGGAAAGTGGAAATGTGTGTAAATCAGAAGCGGTTGAACAACAGCAACTTAGCTTCGTGGTTGAAATCTGTTAACGGGGAAGAAAACAAAGCAGACAGTGTTTTTTGCCAAAAAAAAGTGAAACGTGGAACAACAGAAAGCGCATTTGTGGAATCCCACATGAAGTGTAGGGAAAAGCCTCCAACAAACGACCGGTATTTATCAGTTTTGTTGTTGTTTGTTTGTATCACAGATGACTGTCACGCGAAGTAAATCCAGTAACTGTATTGTTAGCGGTAGGCTTGCTGCTCTATCAACGGTAGGTGTAATTATGTTTAATGCTTTGTATGTTCTCCAAACAATACTTCCAATGTGTTTTTTGCGTGAACAGTTATTTTCAATTGAAGCGATAAAACCCTCACGTCTTGTTTAATTTAGATTTGAACGTTAAATTGCTAACTGTTTCTGATTGGCTGCTGTTTGTGATAACTAATTACAGTTTGAATGTTACATATTTAGCCGATCTGATTAGCTGCCGTTACCTAATTTAAGTTCAATGTCAATTTTTTTAGAAACACCTGTAGATATAATTTCCATTCACTTGACAATTTTGTTCCCTGAGAAACACACTTCTGTTGTTTGTCATTCAATGATTTTTTTATGATAACAATGGTAACAACAACAACAATTATAATTTTTAATATTCAGGTAAATTAGCCTAGATCTTATTTGATGGGGGGCGTTAAGGGATCGGAATAATGGCTAGGGGGCGCTGGCCCAAAAAGGTTGAGAAACACTGCTGTATTTTAATTCTAGTCCAGTGTGGAAAACCATTAAGGTTAAGCAACTGACCTTTGGAGAGGAGTTTCCAAATTCCTCATACTTTAGCATGTTTCCCATCTTATGCGAATAAAGACCCATAGTCAATGTATTTACATTGAAATATAATGCTCGTTATGATGTAATTTTTTTTATACATACAAAATTATACACATCACCTTCATTGCTGATTAATCTTCATTGGAAATGGTTGTATACTTTTACATCTAAGTGGGCTTTGCAACGTGAAAAATAAATTACCATGTACAGTATCCGCATATCCGTAATTATCAGTAATTTATAAGCACCATTGACTAACAAAAGATCTAGCTTTGTTAGCTACAAAAGGTAACGGAGTAATCTAACCCTTCGACAGCAGGTAGAATTGACACACTTGCAGCAGACATACTGTCTTCCACCAGCTATTACTAAAACTGTAGTCTGTAACCAGAGTCTAGATAGCCTGTAGCCTGCCTCTTATATAACATGCTTGCTAACTGTAAATCTAGGGCAAGCTAACTTAGTCTACATATTTTTTTATGTAGGCATACTAACTTCAAGAATACTTTTAAATCTGATGCCAACACACCCTACAAAGCCCTACTGAGAACCCTATAAATATTTCGAGGAGGTCTGCATTTTCTGGTGTAAACAAAACCAATGAACGAAAATAGAAAGGTAGAGACAAATTTGTTTTTTTATTTACCATTAATCCATGGCCAAAATCAATACAAGAAAAATTAGATGAATGTCTATTTGTTTCAAATTCAAAAACGAAATACAAAGAAAGACATTTCTTGTTTGGTAAATATTTGTTTTCAATTGCAAATCAAATAACAGATATTGAATATTAAAGAAAGAACCGTTTTTGTTATTCCGTTTTTTTGTACAAAATAATCAATTGACCAAAAGTTACAGGGACCCTACTACCTCATACTAACTAATGCCCCGCTACACCTCTGCGTCCCAATGTGGGGTCCGTTTTTACGAGTTGGCATCTCCAACAAACTTACCACTTGGCCGATGGAAATTGGCCAAGAAAGGCAAGGCGTTATACGTATCTTTAATCCGCCCCAAACATGGAACATTGACTCGGGAGAAAATCGTATGCATCTTGTATATTACAGCTGAAAGGATGACGCGGTGAAACTCAGCAACTCTCACTGATAATTAATTATTTGTTTAGAAATGTTGCTGGAAAGGGTGGAGAGCAAGTTCAGCCAATAAGATTTCTATAAAAACAGGCATTCACTCCACTGTTTTTCACATCCCCGTACTGCGCATGTTTTTTCTCAAGGCTACTGACGAAATAAACGTCGTGGATCTCAAACCGACCTCTACGGTCTTGCTTGGAGTGCGCTTCGTGGTGACGCTTTGCCGATTGAACTAAGGTGACTTCCACGGAGGTCAATAAACGCCTCAACTTCGGGACACAATCTTGAAATAAATGGTGCATGGTCCACTGTTCCGTAATAAAGCACGCATGGAATTCTAATACACATCCCTCCAACCGTTCTAGAAATAAACATCACAGAAAATTGCCATTTAATTTTAGAAAATGTTTTGTTTTGTATGTGACACATTTCTAAATCATATGTAAACAAATGCATATATCATATCAACATGAACGCAAATCCCTTACATTTGATCAAATGTAGCATGCTCAACAATAACGACTTAAATAATTAAGTCCTTCGTAGCTACTTGTGAACGGAGCCTGCGTTAATGATTGGCCGTTCGCAAACAAACTCTTTTTTAACTCATTGGTGGAAAGGAGACGTTCATTAATATCCTGCCGGGGTTAGGCATCTACACTCTACAGGCGGATTGTCTGACTCCGCACTGACTTGGAGGTCCGCCTGCGGTTTTATGGGCAGCATGCCGATAGTCCGCACAGCGGCCACCTGTGTTTTCTTAGTTATTTCTGATTTTTGATAACTGGATCCTGTTTAACGGTGCCTTTTGTCCCCAGGCAATCCTACTTCAAATGTGTTGTTAAATGTTTATTCTAAAAGGCTTGGCTTATAGGTTTGGTCATCCTTATCATATAAATATCAAAAAAAGGTCTTAAAGATATGGGTTTGTACTTTAACCACTTTGTATGTGGTACACATGTTAATTTTTACAATGAATGTTTGTCAATCAATAATAAAATACTCAAATGATTTGAGTATTTTATAAATTATATATTATATAAATTAAAATTGTTGTAATCATGCATAAATTAATATGATTTTTTATGATTTACTGTGTGTTCCCAAAATCATTTTCCACCCTGTTAGCATGTAGTTTTTCCTCCTTTAAGAAATTAGCTTACACTTCCCTGGACATAATGTTCATGAAATAATAATTTTCTCCAGCGGGAATTCAACTGAGCCAAGTATGAATTGTCAATTTTATCTTTTTTATTACGTTTTATAATGTCAACCTAGCACAATCTTAAAGTTCCACCCTGTTAGGCTACAGTGTTAAGAAAATTATTAACATTTTTAATAAAGGGTTTATATAAGAAGTAAAATGCTGTTTACATGTTGGGTCTCATGCTAGCTAGATCATGATCGCTCTCAGAGCTAGGGCTAACATATTTTTTTAAAATCTCCATTGTTAGGTGTGTAAACAGTGTGGAGATATTGATAGAAAATATAGTCAACAAATGGTTTGTAAAAAAATACATATTATTTGATGTTGCGTATTTACAACTGTTAACCATGTATGGAATTTAATATTCAGTGCCCTGCTTAGTATTTGAGATTGTGAAGCATTTTATCTTCTTTTGGCTCTTCTCTGGAATGTAAAGGATGTGCAACCAAATAGTTAACTTGACTACTTTACTTTACATTATGTTAATGTGTATCTATATTTGTAGGAGCCCTGAAATATATGACAATAATCCCTACACGTGCATCATCATGAAGGGGGAAGGAATCAGAGTGAACTGCATGACGCCAAACAGTGTAAACAAGTTCTACTGGCCAGGCCCATGCAAGGACATCGGCTGGTATGCTGTAGCTATAATGCTTGATTGAGGAGCCACAGGTATTTAATAAAAGGTCTGTACAACTCAACAGGTCAACATGGAGGTACCTTGAACTGATATCTAAAACTGGGGGAAAGGCAGAGTGTGGATGTGTGGTTAGGGGTTGAGACAGGATTACTGCTTTTTTACTTTTTATTCATGAATTGTTGAGCTTAAAGAAATACCATCTTTCAAACGTTATCACGTGTTGCAAAGCCCTTGGATATATCTTCTTTGATCCGCCACAATTTTTTCCTCAACCTTTTAGAATATATCTTACAAACCATTTCTTATAAATATTGGTGGTGCCGGTTCTGGAAAAAGTGCCATTAAGGCCCTTTAGTTTAATGCATTTGGTGGTGCCTTCATTGTGACTTGATTATTTCCAATCAAGAGACGTATACATTGTATATTCATAATTATACAGTATATGGGGTGGCAGACATTCCCCAAAGGAGAACGGTACACTTTATTAAGGAAAAGAAGGCTGTGCTGCTCTGCAGAGCTACCAACTTGGACACATATTTTTGTAAATTATAACAATATTAGGCTTTCCCACTATGCTAATCTCTGATCCTCCACCATGGTTTCACAACCCTCTTGAATCCATCCCATGGGCCGTAACTGCTGACCATTGTTTGTGTGATTGTGGCTTGATATCGGCATGATAAGCAGGTAATAGGCGTGTGATAGAGGTGTAATAGGGGCATAATAGCTCCCCTCCTCAGATATTCAAGGACAACCTAAAAACTCCACTCTATAACTCCAGTGCTGCTCTCACTGCCTGAACTCCTGCTGAGCACAACACACACAGAAATCCAAAAGGCGGACCAAAGACTCTCTTTGTCAGGGCCCATCCTGACCTATGTCCATCTGGGCCCATGGCACCCTCCGGTGGCCTATGTGCGCAGTGCGCCTCACAGTCACAAAACACTCAGTCATCAAGCACCTGGCCACTTCACACACCTGTCCCACATCAGTGGTCTTTATCTCCCTACTTAGCTTCCTGGTTTTCTACACCACCTTGTCGATTCAAACTAAGTATAACGCCAGTCCTTGTCACTGCTGCAACTGAAGTTATTTTGACCTTCCACTCGGTAGCATTGGCTTTCTAGCCTTTTGTTTTCTTTATGCCAAGTGGCATTTATTATCAGCACCCATTGTCTCTGCTTGCTGTCATTACCGGTCAGCACTATAAACAATTATATTCCACTCACCACCATCGTCGTGCTCCTGGGTCCACACTTCACTCTGTTCACTCGAGACCTTACAGATTGATTCGACCATCATGGACCCAGCCGACCTCGTTCCCGTACACCATGCTCTGAACCAGCAGGGCGCTGCCATTTACCCGCACGAGGAACTACTCCAAACCATGTCGGAGTCTCTGTCGGAATTGGTAGCTACGCTACGGAACGACCACACCTTTCCTGCGGCAGGAGTGGATCCCACCTTGGCAGCTCGCCCGGACGGCACTAACAACTCGCTCCAAGAGTCTGTGGCACCGCCACATCTGGAATTTTCTGGATAAGGCACTAGCGCACGCGTGGGGTCTGCCCTGTCTGCCAGTCGTCCCTCCGGTGACCGTACGAGGGCTGAGTGGGCAACGGCTCGATTCTATCACCCAGCGCACGGAGCCTCTCCAGATGGTGACCGCGGGTAACCACCGGGAGTGTATTTCCTTTTTTCTTATTGATAGCCTGATGTCGCCCCTCGTCCTGGGCCGACCATGGCTCAGCCTACATAATCCCCATATAGACTGGTCCACGGGTTCTATCCTTTCGTGGGGCTTGGGTTGTTTCCAACGCTGCCTGGGCTCGGCGGACACCCCGCCACCTGGCGGTTCAGACGCTGTGCCACTCCCGGATCTATCCTCCGTCCCTGCGGAGTACCACGACCTCGCTGCCGTGTTTAACAAGGAGGAGGCACTGACCTTGCCACCACACCGGCCTTACGATTTGGCCATCGACCTGCGTCCTGGAGCGCCTCTTCCGAGTGGTCGCCTATATAATATCTCCAGACCAGAGACGGAGGCGATGGAGAGGTACATCCGTGAGTCCTTATCCTCAGGGATCATTCGCCCGTCCTCTTCTCCCGTGGGGGCTGGGTTTTTCTTCATTGGGAAAAAGGATGGCACCCTGCGCCCTTGCATTGACTATCGGGCGCTCAATGCCATTGCTACACGGAATAAGTATCCTCTACCTCTGCTCAGCTCAACGTTCACACCACTACAGGGGGCGACAGTTTTCTCTAAACTAGATCTGCGGAACGCATATCACCTGGTGAGGGTCCGCGAAGGGGACGAGTGGAAGACCGCGTTCAACACTCCCCTTGGCCATTTCGAATATTTGGTGGTTCCGTTTGGCCTATCCAATGCGCCCGCGGTCTTCCAGGCCCTAGTTAATAACGTGCTACGGGACATGCTAAATCGTTTTGTAGTCGTCTATATAGATGATATTCTCATTTTTTCGCGCACCCTTGCCGATCACACCCTCCACGTTCATCAGGTGCTTGAACGCCTACTACACAACCGATTGTTTGTGAAACTTGAGAAGAGCGCGTTCCACGTCTCTACAATCCAGTTCCTAGGACATATCCTCACCCCTGGACGGGTTGAGATGGTCCCTGCTAAGATCGCTGGAGTCACCGAGTGGCCTGTGCCCACGGACCGGAATCAATTACAGCGGTTCCTCGGTTTTGCAAATTTCTACGGGCGCTTTATCCGGAACTATAGCCGGGTGGCGGCGCCTCTCACGTCACTCACCTCGGTGAAGGTCCCTTTTCATTGGTCCAAGGAGGCTGCGTCCGCCTTCCAGGAGCTGAAGACCCGTTTCTCGTCCGCGCCTATCTTCGTCCAACCGGACCCCAAGTTACAGTTCATTGTGGAGGTGGACGCGTCGGACACTGGGGTCGGAGCAATCCTGTCTCAGCGGGCGACTAGTGACAGCAAGGTGCACCCCTGCGCTTTTTTCTCCCGGAAACTGTCGCCGGCCGAGCGGAATTATGATGTGGGCAATAAGGAACTACTCGCAGTGAAGCTGGCCCTCGAGGAATGGCGTCATTGGCTGGAGGGCGCTCCACTGCCATTCGTAGTCTGGACGGATCATAAAAACTTAGCCTACCTCCACTCCGCCAAACGCCTGAACTCGCGTCAGGCGCGCTGGGCTTTGTTCTTTGGACGGTTCGACTTCCAGTTGACGTATCGTCCAGGGTCCCGGAACACTAAGCCGGACGCGCTGTCGCGTCTCTATCCACCTGAGACAAAGACTGTGTTTCCCGGCACGATTCTGCCCCCCTCCAGCATCCGCGTGGGACTCACCTGGGAGATTGAGCGGACCATTCAACATGCCCAACGCATCCAGCCGGACCCTGGCACTGGCCCGCCGGGTCGCTTGTTCGTCCCAGATTCAGTCCGCACGGAGGTACTCCAGTGGGCTCACACGTCTCGACTGACCTGCCACCCGGGCATAAATCGCACTCTGGCCTTCCTGCGCCAACACTTCTGGTGGCCCTCCCTGGCCAGGGATGCCTGGGAGTTCATCTCCGCCTGCCCTGCCTGTGCCCGTAGTAAGACGTCGACGCACCACCCTGCTGGACTGTTGCAGCCCCTGCCGATTCCCTGTCGCCCCTGGTCGCACGTCGCCTTGGACTTTGTCACCGGTCTCCCTCGTTCCAATGGCATGACGACCATATTGACCATAGTGGACCGGTTTTCTAAGATGGCTCATTTTGTGGCTTTCCCTAAACTACCCTCCGCTCGCGAGACGGCGGACCTCTTGGTCTGCCACGTGCTCCGTTCCCATGGTATTCCCCGGGACGTCGTGTCGGATCGCGTGCCCCAGTTTGTTTCCCAGGTCTGGAGAGCCTTTTGTCGGGGCTTGGGCGCTACGGTTAGTCTCACGTCGGGTTACCATCCACAGTCCAACGGTCAATCGGAGCGTACCAACCAGGAATTAGAGGCTGCGCTACGCACGGTCGCCTCAGACGACCAGACGAAGTGGAGCACTTACCTGCCGTGGGTGGAATACGCCCACAACTCGTTGGTAAATGCCTCCTCCGGAATGTCTCCCTTCCACGTCTGTCATGGGTACCCCCCGCCCCTCTTCCCGTCTCAGGAGGTCGAGGTTGCTGTCCCGTCGGTCCAGGCCCATCTCCGCCGTTGCCGTGGGGTTTGGCGACGTG
>JACXGK010000024.1:0-67164 GCA_016801125.1 Novumbra hubbsi
AGCCTTCACGGGCAGCCAATGTAGAGAAGCTAATACTGGAGTAATGTGCTCAAATTTTTTTGTTCTAGTTAAAATTCGAGCAGCCGTATTCAACACTAACTGAAGTTTATTAATCGATTTATCAGGGTAACCGGAGATTAGAGCATTGCAATAATCTAATCTGGAAGTAACAAAAGCATGGATTAGTTTTTCAGCATCATCTTTTGATAAAAAATTCCGTATTTTAGCAATGTTCCGAAGATGAAAAAAAGCAGCTCTAGATATATTTTTTATGTGTTCATCGAAAGAGAGGTCAGGGTCAAAGGTGACGCCAAGGTTTCTCACATTCTTTTGGGATATGACTATAAAACCGTCCAGGTTCATCGTGAGATCTCCCAACAGTGCTCTATGCTTAAAACCAATGGTGTTGTAAGGTGTGCCAGGCATATGCCCCTATAGCAAGTATATTATGTGTAATTAGACAGTTAGTTCTAAGGGAAACATGAGTTGTCATGCCTCGCAAGTGCTCCAGTCTAGCCCATGAGGGACAATTGGGCAGTGTGGGCACAAAACAACATCTCTGGAGTAAAGTACGGTTGCCAGGCTGCAGAGAAACACTTCAAGACATGTAATGGTTGGCAGACTATAGCATGACTAGGCTTATCAGAACAGCTTTTCTGCACGTTATTGCATTCTGTTAAAATTTTCATTTTCACGGCATCTTAACCTTTTTGGAAACAGGGTGGTATATTTTCTGCACGCTACACATTCATTAAATCTTTTTGTTCTGTATCTGCGGATGATGGCCAATCTAATTATTCTATTGCCATGCTGGCTGTTACACATTCAGAAGCCAACAATATTCAGAAAAAAAGCAAAGTAGATTAATTTCCATTTTTACCTAAGAAAGTTCCCTACAAGACACATCAATAAGATTGAGCTTCCAATTCGGGCAACTTTGTTATAAGCAAAAGTCTGAAGCAAGAGTCTATTTTTGGATGGAATTGTCTGGGAACCAGATTTGTTTTCAGCTACAGTCAGTTGTTTTTCCAAAATCTTAGTTCAGACAGTTATGTTGCTAAGCCATACATTTTACAAATGACTCATCATGACTTGATTTGCCACAGTATAATCTTACTTAGCAAAGCAAAAATGTTGGCTCATACAAAACATTTGTTATTATTCGCTCCCTAAACTAACAACAATAACAATAATCTTGACAAAAAGTTATTTATTATGAACTAGAGGAGATTACTGAAATCCTATTGCCAGTGGGTAAGTTTACATCTGCAAAAATCCAATTTAAGTGAGTAAATGTTAGATATGTCTTCTATTTTTTTGTCAACCTTTTTAGAAAATTGGGGTTATGGACTTGAGGCAAGAGAACTCGTCTACCATAGTTTTTGTTTTGGACAGGCTGCTCAGAGTTGAGGTAATGATACTTTTACGTAAGTAAGTAAGTTATTACTCTGCTTCTTCTGAAAAAAGCTTTCAATTCCTATTCAAGTCAATCAGATTGTGATATCTCAGAAACTATTTCATTATAAGTTTTGTCACGTCTCTGTCCAGGGACGGGCCCGCGGGACCGTTTCCCCATGTCCTGTGAATGCACCCTTCCCTAATCCTTCGCACCTGCACCCTGTTAGCTGGGTATTTAAGCCCCTGTGTGTCTCGTCTCCGTGTGTGTTATTGTTGCTGTGATACAGTGGGGAGAACAAGTATTTGATACACTGCCAATTTTGCAGGTTTTCCTACTTACAAAGCATATAGAGGTCTGTAATTTTTTATCATAGGTACACTTCAACTGTGAGAGACGGAATCTAAAGCAAATCCAGAAAATCACATTGTATGATTTTTAAGTAATTAATTTACATTTTATTGCATGACATAAGTATTTGATACATCAGAAAAGCAGAACTTAATATATGGTACAGCAACCTTTGTTTGCAATTACAGGGATCATACGTTTCCTGTAGTTCTTGACCAAGTTTGCACACACTGCAGCAGGGATTTTGGCCCACTCCTTCATACAAACCTTCTTCAGATCCTTCAGGTTTCCGCTTTGCATAAAAGCATCCCCAAAGAATGATGTTTCCAACTCCATGCTTTACGGTTGGGATGGTGTTCTTGGGGTTGTACTCATCCTTCTTCAGACCAAAAAGCTCTATTTCTGTCTCATCAGACCACATGACCTTCTCCCATTCCTCCTCTGGATCATCCAGATGGTCATTGGCAAACTTCAGACAGGCCTGGACATGCGCTGGCTTGAGCAGGGGGACCTTGCGTGCGCTGCAGGATTATAATCTATGACGGCGTAGTGTGTTAGTAATGGTTTTCTTTGAGACTGTGGTCCCAGCTCTCTTCAGGTCATTGACCAGGTTCTGCCGTGTAGTTCTGAGCTGATCCCTCACCTTCTTCATGATCATTGATGCCCCACGAGGTGAGATCTTGCATGGAGCCCCAGACCAAGGGTGATTGACCGTCATCTTGAACTTCCATTTTCTAATAATTGCGCCAACAGTTGTTGCCTTCTTACCAAGCTGCTTGCCTATTGTCCTGTAGCCCATCCCAGCCTTGTGCAGGTCTACAATTTTATCCCTGATGTCCTTACACAGCTCTCTGGTCTTGGCCATTGTGGAGAGATTGGAGTCTGTTTGATTGAGTGTGTGGACAGGTTGTGTCATGCCCTGGCTGTGGGCCCCTGGCCGTCTCAGAGCATGACCCATGGAGAGGCCTCTAGCCTTCTCCATGCCGCTGTGGGCTCCCCAGTCAGAGCAGCTGCATTCAGTGTACTCTGATTGGGGAGCCTACTTGGGTTAGGGTTTTCACCACACACGGTGTAGTTTATTGTTTGTGCATCACAGCTTCACGGTTTGTCCTTTGTTTAATTCCATTGCACAGTGGATACGCTACACGTTTCTTTGTACGTTGCTTATATGTTTTCTGCTGCTTGTTTACAGCACCTTTCATTTTGTGTGTACATTCCGTGTTAGTTTGTGTCCTGTCTTTGTTCTGGATTAAATTCACCTTTTCATTTAACAATGTCTGCATTTGGTTCCACTCCACACCGCAGCCGTGACAGGTGTCTTTTATACAGGTTACGAGTTCAAACGGGTGCAGTTAATCCAGGCAATGAGTAGAGAACAGGAGGGCTTCTTAAAGAAAACCTAACAGGTCTGTGAGAGCTGGAATTATTACTGGTTGGTAGGTGATCAAATACTTATGTCATGCAATCAAATGCAGATTAATTACTTTAAAAAAAATCATACAATGTGATTTTCTGGATTTTTGAAAACCTGCAAAATCGGCAGTGTATCAAATACTTGTTCTCCCCACTGTATGTGTTAGCGCATTTCCTCAATCCTTATTCTCTTCCTTTTTTGGCTGTTGGAGTGATTTGTGTCTGTGCCTTTATGCAAGTCTATTTTGGTATTTACTACCTCCTGTCGAGAGGCTTGTTTTGGATCAAGTCTTAACTTGTCTTAAAGTATACCTAATTACAGGTATGGCCACCCCCTCCTAGTCAGTTGTTACAGAATGGAGTTTTTTTTTAAATCTCCCACACCTGGTCCTCAAAGATTTTGCACACAAATTCATGAGCCTAAAGGTTTTATCAAGTATAAAACAATTGTTTATTTCCTAGTATTTGTTGTTGATGACAAACAAAGTAGAAAGAGATTAATCCCCTAAAAATGTACCGAACATAAAATGTGCACTTAAAATGGCCCTTTAAAGGTGGACAAATTCTGTAATTGTCATTGAATAATCCAAATGTTAATGTTAAAAGTTATTATCCAACAGATCCAAATCTTATGATGCTTCTCTTTAAAATTAGGTGTGTTCAATTCGCACTGCAATATTAAATTTAACATTCCAATATTCAATATACCATCATAACAGAATATAATTATCAAATAATTATATATATAAAAGGCCTCAAAGCATGGACAACAACATTTTCCCATCCGAGTTCAATACTCTACATACTCCCAAACATCAAACTCAAATTAATAAGTATAAATAGTTACAATAGAGAGGGGCATACAATAGCTAGTGCTATGTTCCTTAAAATTAGTCTGTGTCCCTCTCAGCTGTCAGTGGCTGCTCCACATCAATCTCGAGTCGTCTTTCCTCTGGCCAGTAGTCTCGGCCATCACGTTCCACATACCTCTGTAGTGTGCTGTAGTACTGCTCTCTCTTCGTGAAGGTGTACAGTTCAGAGATCTGCTCCCAGGCCTTATGGTTAGGTAATGGGAATTTCTCAGGTTTACGGTTCTCAAAGAAGCTTTTGAGGTTCCTCTCGGCCAGCCTGGTGGCGTAATCCAGAACATAGGTGCCAAACTGTTCATTCTCCTTATCAATGTATTGCTTCCAGAAGGTGAGCTGCATATAGCTGACCTGCGAGCGACAGTTTGTGTAGCAGGTCCCAAAGAGCCCAATTAAAGCTGAAATGATGATGATAAACCAGCCAAGAATCTGGGGAAACAGACAAATACATGAATGAGCACTCACATTCACAT
Source organism: Novumbra hubbsi (assembly GCA_016801125.1). Taxonomy (NCBI): domain Eukaryota; kingdom Metazoa; phylum Chordata; class Actinopteri; order Esociformes; family Umbridae; genus Novumbra; species Novumbra hubbsi. The sequence continues at coordinate 4,500 of JACXGK010000024.1, forward strand.
AAAATACACTGCCTGGCCCAAAAAAAGTTGCACACTCTACTATTTTGTTTGATTATGTCACGCATTCGCTGTGGCATTGTTTCGAGAACCTCATGCAACATTACAACATTTACTTCTGTCCAGAGTAGATACATGTTTGGCTGAGATCTTGTATTAATGACGGGAAAGTCGAACCACAAATTCACTTTTAACAATATACTCATGCTAATTAAAATGCATTCTGGGAGGTTTAGAGAACACAAAGAGTTTGCAAAGCTGTCATCAAGGCAAAAGGTGGCTACTTCAAAGAAAGGTATTTTGATTTGTCTAAACACTTGTTTTGATTATGCATCATCATTTGATTGTAGGAGGAAATGTTTCCCATATCGGCAGTGTTGCCAGTTGGGAGATTTACCAACAAAATTAGCTACTTTAAATGGTCTTTGCCAGGTTGATTTTAAGACTTGGTAGTAGGTAATATAAAGCACAGTGAGTGGTTTCTTTCGTTGGTCTCTATGGGTTCAGGCCTATGACAGGAAGGTCTCAAAATCAGCCAATAATTAATGCACATAACTGCACGTTTTTGCATTCTGTTTAAATTTGCATTTTCACGGCATTTAACTTTTTTGGAAACAGGGTGGTATATTTTCTGCACGCTACACATTCATTAGATCAATTTGTTCTGTATCTGCGGATGATGGCCAATCTAATTATTCTATTGCCATGCTGGCTGTCACACATTCAGAAGCCAACATCTGTACAATATTCAGAAAAAAAGTAAAATAAATTAATTTCCATTTTTGAATGCATTTTTACCTAAGACAGTTCCCTACAAGACACATAAATGGGAACATTGAGCTTCCAATCTCTGGCAACTTTATTATAAGCACAATTCTGAAGCAAAAGTCTGAATTTGGATGGAACTGTCTGGGAACCAAATTTTTTTTTAGCTACAGTCAGTTAACTGTCTGAACTAAGATTTTAGAAAGCTATGTTGCTAAACCATACATTTTACAAATGACTCATCAGGACTTGATTTGCCACAGTATAATCTTACTTAGCAAAGCAAAAATGTTGGCTCATACAAAACATTTGTAATTATTTGCTCCCTAAGCTAACAGCATAAACAATAACAATTATCTTGACAAAAAGTTATTTATTATAAAATAGAGGAGATTACAGAAATACTATTGCCAGTGGGTAAGTTTACATCTGCAAAAATCCAATTCAAGTGAGTAAATGTTAGATATGTCTTCTATTTTTTTGTCAACCTTTTTAGAAAATTGGGGTGATGGACTTGAGGCAAGAGAACTTGTGCACCATATTTTTTGTTTTGGACAGGCTGCTCAAAGTTGAGGTAATGATACTTTTACGTAACATACTCACACAAGTTATTACTCTGCTTCTTCTGAAAAAAGCTTTCAATTCCTATTCAAGTCAATCAGATTGTGAATATCTCAGAAACTGTTTCATGACAAGTTCTGTCCCGTCTCCGTCCAGGGACTGGCCCACACAACTGTTTCCCCATGTCCTGTGAATGCACCCTTCCCTAATCCTTCGCACCTGCGCCCAGTTAGCTGGGTTTTTAAGCCCCTGTGTGTCTCGTCTCCGTGTGTGTTATTGTCGCTGTGCTATGTGTTAATGCGTTCCCTCAAACCTTATCCTCCCCCTTTTTTGGCTGTTGGAGTGATTTGTGTCTGTGCCTTTACACAAGTTTCTTTTTGTATTTACTACCTCCTGTCGAGAGGCTTGTTTTGGATCAAAGTTTTTTTTTCATTTAAATCGTTAGTCATTTGCATCATCCCTGCATCTTGGTTCCGTTCATTCTTCACCACAATATTAAAAGTTTAATAAAGAAAGAAATTACTTTTAGTTACCCAGAGTCAGTGCAGAAACATTTGGAAAAGCTAAGTTGTCCAACATCAATGTTAAAACACAACAATTGGTACGAAGATGCAAAATAAGTCAGGGAATGTGCTGACATGATTAATTGGTAAAGCACACCAACAAAGCCAGTGTTTATCCCTCTAGAAACTTGCCACATTTGGTAACGTTCTAATAATAAGGTTCAAGTGGACCAGTTTTCCACCAGACCTTCTGCATTACAAGTTGGATGTGTCTGGAAAACAGATTAGTCATTAATACTTTCAATAGTTTTTCAATGTCACTTACAATAAAAAAATACTTACAGACACCCATTTAAATATTGCATTATGATTACAGACTTTAAAAAAATTTGATGATTACTTGAAGAATTACTTTGAAATTTTGAAAGGATAATTGCATGAAATAATGATGGCACCATAGGTGTTAAATCTGGTTTCTAACATAGGCCTACTTTATTACAATAAGGTTTGTCCTTTACAACCAAACATTGACTGCTTCATGTACTGAACAATGATCAGCATTGAGGTTAGTGGAAATTACCGCAACTGTACACCAGGGGCCCTTCGTAGGGTACACCACAAGATGCAAACAGCAAGATGCAAAAAGTCTAATAGAATAAAAATACAAAAATGTATTAGGTTAAAAGGTACCTACAGCACTTGTAGGGTTCTTGAACAAAGTGTTATGGGAAGGTGGGATGAAGATAACCTTTATCAATGTGATTGAAAGAGAAGTGCTGAGAAAAACAAGGAACTACCCAAGATTCAAAGTTCACCACCTCATCTGTGAACCAATGGAGATTGTCATGGCGTTGTCATGTATGTCTGCAATAGAAACTAGATTACTTGTTGTAATGGATATTGTGACATCAGCAGCCGGATGAATTCAGGAGTATTCAGAAACATCTTATCTGCTGAGGTACAATCAAATAGCTGATAACTGCACATTGACATAGCTATCGAAGATGTTTCCAGAGCAAAAAAGTGCATTGTTCTTGCCTGGCCAACTCAATCATCCAGAATGAATTGAACTGATCAAGTCTTTTGCATGGTTAAGGAAGGATTCTAGGCAAAATTGGCCCTTAAATTAGCAGAAACTGAAGATTGCTGAAGTACTGGCCTGGCAAAGCTTCCTTAGAAAGGATGCCCAGAGTCTGATGTCTATGGGGCAAAATGCAAAAATTTTACTCTCATAGTTACTCTCATAGTTCCCACCAACAGAGACTGACAAATCTGAAACTTCACCAACTTTATGACTGATAAACATCCTGAATTCCTTTCCTGACAATCCAAACCACAATATTTGACTTGCAGGCCTGGTAGTACTAATACAGTTTATATTTAGACGCAGACACTATTTGAGCAATAAAAGCAGGTGCAGGAATTGAAACAGGAAAAGTTGAATACTTGGTTGATTGCAGTCAAAAGCTTTTTTCAAATAGAAACACATTTATTCTCTAAACATTTTGCAAGGAAATGAAATGAGAGGATTGTAGTCTGGATCTAACTGCTGCTTGCACTCACCTGTGACTGGGATCGTAACATCAACAACAGGTCCTGACTAGCATCACCGGGCAGGTTGGATTTGCTGCAGGGCACACGAGCCAGCTCCTGCTGACACTTCAGGGTCTTGTTCTTACAGAACATATCCACCACAAATTTGTCATCCAGCCCACTGACTGCACACTCATAGAAGGTCCCATTCAACAGAGCCACACACAGCCACATGATAGGAGCTACACAGGCTCCCGAGAAGATACTACAAAGCACTCTGAGGCAGTTGAAACAGTTGCCTCTGGGACACAGCTTCCTTGGGTTGAGGCAGCAGCCGGTGTAGAGACGCCACAGTTTGGTGCTGAAAAGAAGACCCAACACCAGGAGAACCAGCCCCGGGCCCAGCAAAAAGAGCATTCCATAGGCAAAGTTCTGGTCGTAGTTGCAGGGACATTGGAAGGAGAACATGGTGAAGATCCTCTCTCCCCCAACAGTCAGGATGGCCATTAAGCTGTACCCAATGGTGTTCTTCTGGTTTGTAAAGAAGCGCAAGAGTGTCCGGACATTTTCCATGGTGTCAAAAAGGCACAAATTTTCACACACTGCCAAATTCAAACAAATGCATAGACAATGGAGAGTTAAAAATACAGCGGGGAAAGAACAATAGGTGACTTTAGTCTGAACGTATACAGCACTCACCAAAATCACTGTGCAGTGTCTGAGGCGAAAGAAAAAAACAAAAGACAACGGAAGCCCTTCTGTACCTATCTTTCTCTTTTGCGCTTCCTCCACAACTCCTCCCTACGTTTATCTGTCGGCCATCTTGTCAACACAATTGAATGCAGTCAGTAACCTCCTGCTATTTAACCCCACCCATATATTTATTTTTCTTTAGAAACCTCTCGCTTTTGCCCTGTGCTGCACACCTCTTTCATTACTGTTTATGTAAAGCAGCAGTTATGGAACTGTTGGAAATCCTGGGTTGTGATTTCAGACCATTCGTCTGCTGTTTCCCCATGAGTGTCACATGATCAGCTACGGGGCTTAGCTTCCAAATTTGAACCAGATTCACTACAATGCTAGGCAAAGAAAGCAATCAGTATATATATGAACAACCTAAAGATATATATACCAGGAACTTCCGGAATGAGAGTGTTAGTTTGTTTCCATTTCAGACCACATTCAGACCACATTACTATCAGGCCTCACACAAGTGTGCCAACATACTTATGAAACCAATGCAGCACATTAGGTGTGATATAGTTCTCAAGAAATCTAGTTGTCAGTCATTTTAATTATGTACATTAAAAACACGCATCCTTGTGGTGTACAATTAAATATGAACATAGATAATTTTGCATATTTTTTGTAACTTTACCATTTCTGCACGTAAATGTTTTTATCTTACACTGCTCCAAAGAATTAAGGGAACACTTAAATCACATACCAGGTCTCGATGAAGGAAATATATTTATCTTTACAGTACATTTCAGTTAAATTTGTTGAGAACAAAATAATGTAACAAAAGTTAATGGAAACCAAAATCCCCAACCAATCAAAATAAACAATTGAAATCAAAAGCTGTTCCAATTTCATCACACCAACTCATAAAGGTCATTTTGTAGGGCTCTGGCAGTGCTCCTGTTCCTCCTCGCTCAAAGAAGCAGATATTGGTCCTGCTGATGGGTTGATGCCCTTCTACGGCCCTATCCTGCTCTCCTCGTGTAATGACCCATCTTGTGGTATCTCCTCCATGCTCTTGAGACTGTACGGGGAGACACAGCAAACCGTCTTTTCCAAGGCTTGTATTGATGCGCCATCCTGGAGGATCAGGACTACCTGGGCAACCTGAATGGGCTGAAGGTATCACCTCATGCTATCAGTAGCGACAAGGACACTAGCAAAACGCAAAGGTAGAGAAGAATCAGTCAAGATGGATAAAGAGAGTGCAATTGTCTGTGGCCCCACCAGCAAAAAGCCTTCCCTTTTTGGTGGTTGTCTTGCTGTTGCCCTGCCAGTGCACCTGTTGTCACTTTCATTTGCAACAAAACCGGTGACATTGATTGAAAATCGCTTGTGCTTCCTAGCTGTACAGATTGATAACCCTATTTAATTGACCTGATACTGTGATGAATATGTTTCCCCTTGATTCTTTTGAGTAGTGTAGTTAATTATTCACCAGAGAAAGGCATGCACTAATTTAAAAACAATAACCAGCAAAGGTCTGGAAAAAACGATTGCCTATTTGACTATCATATTGGGATGAAAAATATACAAATATATATTTTTAAGACCCTACATGTTCAGAGGTAACAGTCATGTTCTATTTGCTCTAGTTTACAGGAAATTGAAAAACACTGACGTTTCCTGCCACAGCCCACAAATATAATTCAGACTATGTCTGAGTGGCAGTGCACAGCCTTTTGGGGGCCCTAAGCAAAATTGTACCTCCCCTAGTGGTCCGGGACTCACAAGCAGTCCAGTGCCCCCTAGCGGATGGGAGCCCTAAGTGGTTGCTAATGTTGCTTATGCCTAGGGCCGGCCGGAGTGGTATAACAAAAGGAATAAAGGATGTTCTAAATGTTTTGATAGCTGGCACGTGCACAGGCAGGCGCGTAGGTGGGCGATGCCAGCTATCAAAACCTTTAGAACATTCTTATTTCCTGCTCCTCTGCCCTATCTTTTGTTAGGCCAGGGGTAGACAAACTAAGGTACTGGGTGATTCAATACGTCCCAATTTATGTTTTTTTGTGGTTATTAAAAGCACTCCAACTATATTAAACATCTCAAATGTTATCCAAAGTACAGTGCCCTGCATAAGTATTCAACCCCCTGGGACTTTTACCCATTTTGTACTGTTACAAACTGGAATTAAATTAGACTTAAAAAGAATTTTACCATTTGATTAACACAACATGCATAGTACTTTGAAGGATCAGAATACCTTTTACTGTGACACGAACAATAAGAAATAAGTTGACATCTGTTGGATGCAAAAGTATGTCTTTACCAGCTTTGAACATCAGCAGATGGAAATGTTTGTCCATTCTTCTTGGCACAAAAGCTGAAGCTCTGTCAGACTGTAGGGAGAGCACAATTTTCAAGTCTGGCCATGGATTATCAAGTGGATTCAGGTCTGGGCTTTGACTGGGCCATTTTAGGACATTAACATGCTTTGGTCTACACCATTCAATTTTAGTTCTGGCTGTATGTTTAGAGTCATTGTCCTGCAGAAACATGAACTTCCGTCTTAGTCTCAAGTCTTTTGCAGACTGCATCAGATTTTCTTCAAGGATTGCCCTGCATTTGGCTCCATCCAGCTTTCCATTAATTCTGACCAGTTTCCCTGTACCTGCTGAAGAGAAGCATCCCCACAGCCATGGTGTGCTCAAGGTGATGGGCAGTCTTGGGTTTCCATCCACACATAGCGTTTTGCACTGAGGCCAAAAAGTAACATTTTGGTCACATCTGATCAGAGCACCACATGTTTGATGTGTCTCCCACATGGTTTGTGGCAAACTCCAAACAGGATTTCTTGAGGCTCACATTTAACAACGGCTTTCTTCTAAAGGCCAAATTTGTGGAATACACGACTAATAGTTGTCCTGTGGACAAACTTACCCACCTCAGCTGTTGATCTTTGCAGCTCCTCCAGAGTTACCATGGGCTTCTTAGTGGTTTCTCCTTGCCCGGCTTGTCAGTTTGTGTGGACAGCCTTGTCTTGGTAGGTTTGCGGTTGTGCCATACTCATACTCTCATTTTCTGATTATGTATTTTATGGTGCTTCGTGAGATGTTGAAAGCTTGGGATATTTTTTTATAACCTAACGCTGCTTTGTACTTCTCCACAACTTTATCCCTGACCTGTTTGGTAAGCTCCTTGGTCTTCATGCTGCTGTTAGTTCAGTAATGCTCTTTAACAAACTCTGAGGCCTTCACAGAACAGGCATATTTGTACTGAGATTAAATTGTGAACAGGTTGTGGACCCTATTTAATAAATAAATTACTTGCAAATGTGATTTTTGAAGGCAGTTGGTCGCACCAGATCTTTGTTAGGGTTTTCACAGTAAAGGGGATGAATACATATGCATTCATCACTTTTCAGATTTCTATTTGTAAATCATTTTGAAATCCATGTAATATTTCCCCCCACTTTCAAATTATGGAATATTTTGTGTTGGTCCATTACATAAAATCGCTATGAAATTAATTTTAATCTGTGGTTATACCATGACAAAATGTAGAAAAGTCCAAGGGGGGTGAATACTTGCAAGGCACTGTACATCATATTCATTGTATATATCTAATTTTGTAAAATTAGACTAGCAACGTAACAACATCACACAACCCTAATACAAATCTGCATGCAGCTTTTAATTTAAAATTACTCTATTCATGTAATAGGTTTCCCACAAACGTAATATCAGTTGCCTACCACTGTGGTGTGCGAGGAGGAATGTGAGCCAAAAAAAGGAAAGAAGCAAAACGCAATAAACAGTCTAAGCACTTTACTTGATGAACTTTGCAGCACAAAATTACAACAATAACCCGTAAAGGGCCAAACAAACAAGGAACTTAAATAGAAGAAATAATGAGGGATGTGTGAGTAGGGTGGGCTGCTGCCACCATCTCCTGCCGGCGAGGTGAAGCGTCGAAGAGGGCATGTAGCGTCCACGCGGAGCAGCCATCACAACCACAAGTGTAATACATCATAACTGTTACATTGGCAGGGATTTGACACATTTGCAGGAAGGTGAACATCTTAAGCTCTCAAAGTGTAATAACTTCCCACAAATAATAAGAAAAAAGTCTGTCTTCAACAGCCAATTAAATTTTCCACCCATATATTCTTGTGTTTTCTTGTTCTTCAGGCAAAAACACTGTCATGTCACTTTTGCAAATGAAAGGTTTATAACCAATACATGTAACCCTATACAAAAGCGGCAATATGAATTCGCTTAACAATTAATGTTCATGTTTTGGGTGGAATATATCTGTAAGGAGGATAAATAATATCCAGCTGGTACTGACCATCACTACTTTTTATTCTTCACTTGTGCATAGTGTATTAGAATTGTGTGTACTGAAACTTTTGTATAGTGTTACTAAGATTGGCTGTTAATCTTTTATTGCTAAATTTACATTATACTGTTTTTGCCTCTCTGAGAGATCTTTTACACTTGTCTTTGTAATAAAACCTGGAATAAATATGGAATTTATATGATGGGGTTTAATTGCAACACTTGAACAGTCTAAACAAGCAAGACCCTACAGGACAAGAAAATGTGGGAAGAAAGGGCTTGAAGTCTAGAGTTAGCTGCAGATTTTCATAGCATTAGTGATTCATTACATTTTTCGGGAATTTTGGAAGCTCAAGATTTTCACTTTCCAGCCAATGTAACAAATCCCTGGCAACATAATAGTTAAGAGGTAGGCAACTGCTATTACGTTGGTGGGAGATTATTTGCATGGGCCTGTGAGTAAACTATCAAGTAACAACATATTTTTGGATTATTGGAACTGTTGTTTTTCAAAAAGGAGGCATGAGTGGGGACAGCACTAACATCATTTGATTGGTCTTTCTACAAAAAGAAATCTGATTAATTTAGATAATAATGATTTCAGAATGATGATAAACACAACAACAAAAATAATGCATATAACACATTTTGTGGAAACGAGTCACTGCTGTTCCTATAATAATAAGCTTGCCCATTTATAGCATAATTTTACCCTCATCCACAAAGGATAAAGCTGCTGGGTTCACGGCATCTGGGCCATCTGACCGGACTGACATCCTGTAGTCTTTCTTTGCAGAATTATTGATTGTCTCCACGTACTTGTGCAGGATGCTGTAGTAAGTGTTTTTGGAGCTGAATTTGTAAAGGGAGGAGATCTTCTCCCAGGCCTGGTTTGGAGGAGTGGTGACAGGTTCTGGGGGCGTCAGTTTGAAGAAACTTTTCAGGTTCCTGTTGGCCATTTCTTTAGCGTGATCTGCCGAGTAGATCTCTAGCAGGTCACTCTCCTGCTGGGTGTAGGCCTTCCAGAACTTCAGCTGCAAGTAGCTGACTGGAGAATTACACCGGGCCACACAGGTCAGCAGGAGGTTGGAGACCATGATGGAGGCGATCAGTAGCCATCCCAGGATCTGGAATCAAAATCAATATTAGATATTAGAAATGTGACAAAAACATTGTGCTGACTATTCAGTCTAAATCATGCACTGGCAAAAACCATAGCAATGAAAATAGCACCCACTCAATGTGTTTGAACAATGTATATAACGAGTGGTAGATTGATTTAAGCAATCCGTCACATTGCACAGTTAGAAGTTGTGCTAATACAATTCATAACTTAGAGAAAGGAGAACTGATTCTTCAAAAAAACGGAATGCTTTGTTTCACTTCTGCTTTGGGACATATGAGGTGGAATTTCCAGATGTATAGCAATTAATCTAAACCTCTAACATAATACTCCACATAATTGCCTTCAAAACATAAAGGTGGAGTATTAGGTCAGAGGTCCAGTTTTAAATATATAACATATTCAAGTGTCAGGATACATCCACTGGTATCAATTACTGTTTGAAGAAAACGGATCCCAGTCAATCTAATAAACAACAATCCAAAAAGCGGAAGACAAAAACAAGAACAAGGTCTTTTTAAACTTAATTGTGTCAACTTTGACAAAGATATGGACTAGGAACCTGATAATATTGTGAATATTTAAATAACTCACCTGCGACTCTGCACGTATAGTTGCCAGCACAACATCACTGCCAGGGTATGCTTTAGCTCCACCGCAAGGTAATTTAAAAAGTTCATTCTGGCACTGCGGATTCATTCCATCGCACAGGTGGTTTGTAAAAATCGTTACATTGACCCCTGTCACAGCACATTCAAAGTATTTGCCATTAAGCAAAGCGACTGCAATCCAAGTAAAAGGAGCGATAACTGCGCTCGTTGAGATCTGAAAGAAGACCAACCCACATGCGCAAAGATTTCTCAAACTAGCTAATTTGGATTTTCGATTACACAAACCGGTAAAAAGTTTCCAGGTTTTGTTACTCATAATATAACCTAACACCAACAGTGCTAGTGCGGGTACTAACAAAAACACCATGCCATAGGTAAAGTTCCAGACGCTACAAGGACACTCGAACACCACAGACGAAAATATCTGTTCACCACCTGCAGTTAACAAAGCAACTAGACCGAACCCAAGGCTTGTCTGCTGTTTCTGAACAATGCTAATAACCGTTTTGAATTTATCCATCTTTCCGGTCGAGCAGAACTCAAAGGCACTTACGTCGTGAGAAGCATGTGTATATATAATGTTATGAGCTACACTTTCGTTTTCTTTGTCCTCTCTCGCGCACTTACGCGCTTCAGCCTACTACGTATATGAGCGGAGGAGGACTGGATTATACCACTTTAAAAACATCAGTTTCAAATGGATTAGCTATCTTTGCAAAACAAATATATATAGCCCCAAAACATCACTGCTCTAGAGGAGATCTGCACATAGAGGAATGGGCCAAAATACCAGCAACAGTGTGTGACAACCTTGTGAAGACTTACAGAAAACATTTGACTTCTGTCATTGCCAACAAAGGGTATACAACGAAGTATTGAGATAAACTTTTGTTATTCACCAAATACTTATTTTCCACCATAATTTGCAAATAAATTCATTAAAAATCCTACAATGTGATTTTCTGGATGTTTTTTCTCATTTTGTCTGTCATAGTTGAAGTGTACCTGTGATGAAAATTATAGGCCTCTCTCATATTTTTCAGTGGGAGAACGTACACAATTGGTGGCTGACTAAATACTTTTTTGCCCCACTGTATGCTGCCTCTAGGTGATGTCATCAGGAACTACAATGTAAATTTTTACTGTTATGCCGATGACACACAGCTGTATATCTCGATGAAGCACAGAGAAGCCCCAGAAAAAAACAGAAATGCTCATTTTAGGACCCAAGAAACAAAGAGCTGGGAGATCTCACCTGAAACTTGTAGGTTGTATGGTCATATCCCAAAGAGATTTGAGAAACCTCTGCGTTACCCTTGACCCAGACCTCTCTTTTGATGAACAAATAAAATATATTTCAACAGCTGATTTATTAATCTTCGGAAATACAAAACTTTCAATCAACAACTGATGCAGAAAAACAAATCCTTGCTTTTGTTACCTCCAGATTAGATTATTGCAATGCTCTTATCTCCGGTTACCCTGATGAATAAATAAATAAAAGTCTGTTAGTGTTGAATACGGCTGCTCAAATTTAAACTAGAACAAAACAATTGGAGCACATTACTCAAGTACTAGCCTCTCTACAGGGCTGATTTTAAGATTTTACTGTTGACCTATAAAGCAATACATGGACTTGTCCCTACATACAGTAGGGAGAACAAATATTTGATAAACTGACGATTTTGCAGGTTTTTCTACTTACAAAGCATGTATGTAATTTTTATCATAGGTACACTTCAACTGTGAGAGACGGAATCTAAAACAAAAATCCAGAAAATCACATTGTATGATTTTTAAGTAATTAATTTGCATTTTATTGCATGACATAAGATACGATTAAGAACACAGACACTGAACAGAGGAAGAAATGTACCTAGAAGGCCAGCATCCCGGAGTCTCTTCACTGTGGATGTTGAGACTGGTGTTTTGTGGGTACTATTTTGAAACTGTCAATTTGAGGACAACTGTGAGGGGTCTGTTTCTCAAACTCAGAACAAGAACAGGCTGACGAGTTCCAAAAAAAAGTTATTGGTTACTGGACATTTTGAGCCTGTAATCAAATCCAAAACAACTGATGCTGAAAAAAACTGAACTAGTCTAAAGAAGGCTCTGACCCCTGTAATTTTAGCAAAACTGAATATAGAGACATTGCCAGAGGATGTACTGTATGCCAAATGTGACACTGGTAAGATACATGTGTTGATGCATTATGCACAGGGAGAATATTTGTATTGGGAAGAGAATTAGATAAGAAAACATTGTAATTTGATAGCAAAACCAATCAAGATTGTTTTTTTTCTTTTTTTTTTTGCATAGAAAATCAATACAAATATATTTAAGCAATGTATTTATTCAAGTATTGTTAATTAATTTAATTGTTAAGGAGATTAACAATACTTTGACAATTGCATCGTTTCACTTCACAAATTTCACCGTTTTTTGCTATCACACAAGTGAAAAGCATGAACTTGCCCTTGTTGCAAGTTCTGGCGACACAACATGGGCTTGTGAAAGCTAATTAACTACTGGTGGACCCTTTTGCATTAATTTCAACTGTTTCCGTGTTATTTCTTTCGTTTGGTGTTTTTGTCTTTATATAGTGCCCTGCCTCCGTCCTCTTGCTTGTCTCAGGCTCTGTATCTGCAGTTTTGTTTGGCTACACGATAATCTATTAAATTGACAATATACAGACGTGTTCAAATTTGTTGGTACCCCTACATAAAAAACAAAGAATGTTTCTGTAATAACTTGAAATTGACAAAAGTAATTGGCATCCAGCATTGTTTATTCTCAATTTTCTATTCAACATAATATTGTAAATAATAAAACTAATAAAAATTTCAAAAACTATGGGACTGTCAACTTGATATTTTGTTGCACAACCTTAGAAGCAATCAGAGCAGTCAAACGCTCTCAATGAGATTTCTACACCTGTTAACAGGTAGTTTGGCCCACTCTTCCTGAGAAGACTGCTCCAGCTGTTTCAAGTTTGATGAGTGCCTTCCCCAGACTGTTCAATTCTTTCCATAGATGTTCGATGGGATTTAGATCAGGATTCATAGAAAACCAATGTTTTGTTCTTCTCCATCCTTGGGATTGTGGCATGTCAATATGCATTTTAGCTAATTCCAGTTTGGCATTGCTATGTTTTTCTTTCAAAAGTGGAGTCCTCCTGGGTCTTTTTCCATGGAGCCCACTTTTTCTCAAAAGTGACGAATGGTGCAATCTGAAACTGATGTACCTTCATGTTGGAGTTTATCTTGTATCTCTTTGGTTCTTTTTCTACCATTAGCATTATCCTTTTGTTCAATCTGGGGTCAATTACTTACGGCCACGACCAGGGAATTTGTCTACAGTTCCACGGACCTTGAACTTCTTAATAATATTTGTAACAGTCTTCACAGGAACATCAAGCTGCTTGGACATGGTCTTGTAGCCTTTACCTTTACCATGTGTGAACGGGCGTACTGTTATATCGCGCGTTGGCTTAGGTCCCGGTATCGCACACTGGGTGAGAGCGTTGTATTGAACCAAACAGTAGACAAAGATTTAGGTGAAAGGAGTGGGGTCACTCCATTTATTCCAGTGCTCTTCTTTCAGCACTTGTATAGAAAGTTAAATCAGCCCCAAAACAAAACCAATGTACGTAATTCCTAGCGTTTGTCAAAACTTGGTTCAGGACACATGGGCGTCCTCTCTGGACCGCCGGCTGTCTGCCTCCAAGTGTTCTTCTCCTCACTCCTCTCCGTCCAGGCCTGTAATATAAAGCAGCTGAGCCAATTAATAAAGTGATCACAGCCGTGCGCAATTCCCTGCTGTACTACACGCGTAACAACCAGGTGAGGACGTCACGCTCCCGCTTACGAGGTCCCATCCTCCACACATGCTTGTTTATTACTTTGTTTTTGATCTCCTCAGACAACTCTCTCCTTTGCTTTCTCTTTTGGAGATGTATGATATTAATTAAAGAAAATAATTAGTTTAAAATATCACTATAATGCAAGCATTGATTATCTTTTCTAAGGGGGACCAACACATTTTTCCAGGCCAACTGGAAAAGGTACAATTTCTGGGGAATTTGTAAAGTGTGTTTGCTGTCGCCCCAGTTGTATCCGGTGTCCAACTGTGACTGACGTAAGTGGCTAAGTAACCAGAGTTCATTGTGGCTATGTTTTTGCCACAAAACTTGAATATTTCCTAAACCTTCCAATGTAACCTTCCACAAAACAATACCAACATAATCAGAAAACAAATCACACAGAACTGTAGGAGTTAGGGTGGCTGTAATAATAAATAAACAAATAAAAAATATATATTTCCAAGTGAAATAAGTATTGAACACGTCACCATTTTTCTCACTAAATCATAATCAAAAATTTATAAATAATCATAAATTATCATACATTTTTCTCACCAGATACAACCCAAGTAATCCATTCGTACAAAAAACTAAACAAATAAATTCAGAAATTAAGTTGTGTAATAATGTGAATTAAAACAGGGGAAAATAATTAAACACGCTTACTGATATTTATTTAATGTTTTGTTGGTAATGACAGCTTCAAGACGCCTCCTGTATGGAGAAACTCGTCGCATGCATTGCTCTGGTGCGATTTTGGACCATTCTTCCACACAAACAGTCTTCAAATCTTAAAAGTTTTGTGGGCCTCTTCTTTGAATCTTGATCTTCAATTCTTTCCATAGATTTTCAATGGGATTTAAGTCAAGCCACACCCGGTGACAGAAACAAAGGACATACAGTGGGGCAAAAAAGCATTTAGTCAGCCACCAATTGTGCAAGTTCTCCCACTGAAAAAGATGAGAAAAAAATCCTACAATGTGATTTTCTGGATTTATTTTTCTAATTTTGTCTGTCGTAGTTGAAGTGTACCTGTGATGAAAATTACAGACCTCTCTCATCTTTTTCAGTGGGAGAACTTGCACAATTGGTGGCTGACTAAATACTTTTTTGCCCCACTGTAACTTATAATGACAATGTAAAAATATCTTTAATAGATTTGCAAAAATTAAGAAATAAAATATAAAATGTACATATATATTCACAGCATTTGCTCAATGCTTTGTTGAAGCATCTTTGGCAGCAATTACAGCCTCAATCATACTCTTGAGTATGATGCTACAAGTTTGGCACACCTATTTTTGGGCAGTTTTCCCATTCAAATTGGAAGGACCTCTCAAGCTCCATCAGGTTGGATGGGGAGCGTTGGTGCCCAGCCATTTTCAGATCTCAGCAGCATGATACTGCCACCACCATGCTTCACTGTAGGGATGGTATTGGCTAGGTGATGAGCAGTGCCTGGTTTCCTCCAGACATGATGCTTGGCATTTGATTCATCAGACCAGAGATTTTTGATATAGAGTCCAGGCAGGCTGTCATGTGCATTTTACTGAGGAGTGGCTTTTACTTGCCACTACAATATAGGTCTGATTAGTAGAGTGCTGCAGAGATTGGTTGTCCTTCTGGAAGGTTCCCTTTCTTCACAGAGCAATGCTGGAGCTCTGTCAGAGTGACCATCAGGTTCTTGGTCACCTCCCTGACTAAGGCCCTTCTCCCCAGATCGCTCAATTTGGACAAACTCTAGGAAGAGTCATGGTGGTTCCAATCTTCTTACATTTAGGAATGATGAAGGCCGCTGTTTTCATTGGGACCTTCAATTCTGCAGAATGTTTTCAGTGATTTTTCCCAGATCTGTACCTCGATACAATCCTTTCTCTGAGGTCTTCAGACAATTCCTTGGACTAAATAGCTTGGTTTGTGCTCTGACATGCGTTGTCAACTGTGGGACTTGTGTTGAAACCAATTGTTTCCCCCCGAGTCCGTTTGGAGAAGATCAAGTCGACACATGTCTGTTCGTTTGTAATATTCTTTATTCAGCAGATAATTATCCGGAGATCAGTTCCACACAACCTGCAGAAAAAGATCTGATCTGGGGTAGTCTCACATCAGTATAAAAAGAGTGCAGGAGACAAGGCGTAGCAAGCATTGTTCCAATCAGATTCAATAGTTCTTATTTTGTCTCCTTATTTGGCTCTGTTTCTAGGGTGTTCTAATGTTCTATATGATACTTAATGCTTTAAGTATGGGTGTGTGTGTCTGTCCTGTGTCTCACCATCTAGGGTCAAAAGGACGCATCTGGCTCTTTTTGTTTTCCTCTGATATATGTGTCTCCTGTTAAGCAGGGAGAGTCAGTGAGTGTATTTGTGTAAGCGTGCATCTTGAGACAAATGGCCTTTATTAATCTCAGGCATGTTGCTAGTCTAGTTTCAGTGTAAATAATTCCACAATTGACAGGTTTGTGCCTTTCCAAATCATGTCCAATTTATTGAATTTACCACAGGTGGACTCCAATTAAGTTGTAGAAACATCTCAAGGATGCTCAGTGGAAACAGGATGCACCTGAGCTAAATCTTGAGTGTCATGGCAAAGGCTGTGAATACTTATGTGATTTTTTCGTTCATTTGCAAAATGTTTTTTACGTTATCGTTATGGGGTATTGTGTGTAGAATTTTGAGGAAGGAAGTTAATTTAATATATTTTGGAATATGGCTGTAACATGACAACATGTGGAAAAAGTGAAGCCCTGTGAATACTTTTTGGATGCTCTGTATAATAAAGCAAGCACAATATTAAGCAATAATTAAAAATAATTCACTGCTCCCTTGCTTTATTCTATGACATACCAATGGCATGCAAGCATACGTGATACAGAAGATTTTTGTATCATCACTTTTCAGGAGAAATGAAGCAGTTCTTCAATGAGCTGTAAGGGTACCAAAAAATATTAGGTATTAAATGTATTCCATTCTTGTTTACAATTCTGTCCCTTGAGGGCGCTCTATTCCATTAGACCGAATGCATGTGACCAGTATGAAGAGGCGGGGATTGAATGTAATAATGTAGCTAATACCTACAATGTAACCATCTGGAAAGTGTCCAATAAAACTGACAGAATAATCGCAGAATTACTAGCAACCATTCAACACCTTACCACTGAACCGCTACGGATCAAATGGGAGAACCGCATCGACAAAACCGAACGGTTGAGGGGACAGGGCATAGAGTCAAATAAGGTGCGTAGCGCGTTGTGTGCAACATCAGGATAATTTTATTGCATGAAAGGTTTGGATGCCTAGGCTGAAATGGAAGGTAAGTATTTATTCTGGAGACTGCATTGAATACATAAAATCTATAAGCAAGACCAGTGTGGTTGATGATGCCAGGACACTTCGGTGATACCGGGTTATCCCACTCGGCTAAGCGAGCTGCTGCCCTGTTGCTAGGAAACCTTTTGACAGTTCTCAGATTCGAAAGTGATAACCGATGACTATGGCCTGCTGGCTCGTCCGCTAAAAACCGTCTCAATATGATTACGCATTCAACACCACTAGTGTGCTTTAATCCGATCTACCGAGCTTAGCTGTTATGCGAAACTACATGTTTGCGTTTATTCTTGTTTTGACACTTTTTTTATAGGTCTGACAATAAAAGATGCTAAGGCTGGTTCTGGTCTTCTGTAACAGGTATGTAGGTTTACATCATCTCCCAGAAAGTGTCATATTTTCGCTGTGATGTCTTGTGATTTGTAATTTATGGACTAGAATTGCACATTAAGTTTTTGGTAGCCTCTCCCCCACCCCATGCAGAACTTCTGAAGATCCTTGGATCAATATTTCCCCAAGGACTTCCTACCAGCAGATCCAAATAGACTGTTGCAACGTAGTGAGATACAATTCAAGTAGTTCATCATGGCTGGCAGAGAATATCTTGACTACTGGGTCATAGAGCAACTTGGCAGTGGGTTGCCTGTTGTTTTTAGTAGAGCAGATTGTGTTAGATATTGTTGTCTATCAAGGGATGACTCGTGTGTCCTGCTGTAAGGTTGGGTATTGTTTCAGTATATCACATTCAAGCGTGTTGGTAGTGTAGTATGTTGCATTTTGACAATGTTTGAGCTTAGTGTCAGCTTGCATCCAGATGGCCCTAATGTACTTTTTTTGACCTGGCCATTTTTTTATTTAAAAACAATTGTTTGGTTGCAGATCAGGTATTTGCACCAACTAGTTGTTGGTATTATAATTTCAACAACCTCTTGTTTTTTTGTTTTTTTAGGCCTGCACAAGCATACCCAGACACTCAACAAATAACACCTAGAATTGTGCAAAACCGCACATGGTTTGAATGTACTGACATGACACAACAGTCTGGCACTTGCTGCCGATGCCCACACCCACGGAAGGCCCGGCAGGTTCAGCATTGGTGGCCATTCTGCAAAGTTGTGAAACTTTAAAGACAATATGGGGCACACCCATCATCTCAGCAATTTGCTTTGCTTCTGGTCTTTTGTGACTAATGGCTAATTCATAAAGTGCTTAGTCTTCAGGCCATTCATTAGGCTGAAGTGTCTTACAGTGACGCACATTCAAATGGATTGCCAGTCTGCTTCATATTAGAAGCAGCGATTAGCTGACCGATTGGATTGATTGAAAGTGATGTAATATTTTTCTCCACCCAGGCTAATGCATTAGGTAACATAAGTCCCTAGGAATCACAGAAGAATTTCCCTCCTCCTTTAAACGGGACCATGCCGTCTGAACCACGTGTCAGGTATGAATATGCACACATTCTAATGTTGCCCACAAAACAAATGTATTCAATATTAAAAATAAAAACATGCCACACCCTGTCATGCCAAATGAGCGTGGTTAGCAGTTTTCTGTTGTTCAGATATACTTTTCCGTCAGTTCGTTAAGACGGTCAAGCTTACCCAAGCACAAATGCATTATTGCAAATGGTTTCAAATTGTATTTTGAAGCCATGTCTAAAACATACAGACTCACACACACACTTCCTGATTCATCCTGCTGTCAAGCCACAGGGATACTTATCACTCTCCACATCACCACAGAGGTGACAGCCTAAACTGCAGGCAGAAATAAAGATTGACAGCTAACGTGAACAATTCAATTGAAATACAAACTGAATTCTTTGAAGTGGAAAATAAAAAAGTACAATAACCTGGTTGCATATGTGTGCACACCCTTAAACTAATACTTTGTTGAAGCACCTTTTGATTTTATTACAGCACCAAAACGTTAATCTCCTTCTGGTAAAGCCATGCTTTTGTTGATTTGGATGTGTGCTTTGGGTCGTTGTCGTGCTGAATGGTGAACTTCATCTTCAGTTTTCTAACCTAAAGGTTCTGTGCCAAAATTTCCTGGAACTGGAATTTTACTTGGAACTTTTTACTTGGAACTGTTCATAACTCCCTCCACCCTGACTAAGGCCCCCGGTTCCAGCTGAAGAAAAACACCCCCAAAGCATGATGCTGCCACCACCATGCTTCACTGTGGGTATGGTGTTCTAATAATGTGCAGTGTTGTTTTTGCGCCAAACCTACCTTTTGGGATTATGGCCAAAAAGTTAAAACTTGGTTTCATCAAACCATAACACATTTTCCCACATGCTTTTGGGAGACATGATGTTTGTTTTTGCAAACTCCAGCCGGGCTGCTTTTCTTCGTAAGAAAAGGCTTCCGACTTGCCACCCTACCCCATAGCCTATATATGAAGAATACGAGAAATTGTTGACACATGTAGCACACAGCCAGTACTTGCCAGAAATTCCTGCAGCTCCTTTAATGTAGCTGTAGGCCTCTTGGAAGCCTCCCTGACCAGTTTTCTTCTTGTTTTTCCATCAATTGTGACTACTGTCCAGTTCTGGATTATGTCTCTGTTGTGCTATATTTTCTCCACTTGAAGATGACTGTCTTCACTGTGTTCCATGGTATATCTAATGCCTTGAAAATTATTTTGTACTCTTCACCTGACTGATATCTTTCAACAATGAGATCTCTCTGATAATTTGAAAGCTCTCTGTGGACCACGGCTTTTGCTCTGAGATGCAACTAAGAAAATGTCAGGAAAATTCTACTGGAACAGCTGACCTTTATTTGTGATTAATCAGAGTAACTTTAAATGATGGCAGGTGTGTAATGACTTCTATTCAACATGAGTTTGAATGTGATTGGTTAATTCTGAACATAGCCACCTCCCCAGTTATAAGAGGGTGTGCACACTTATGCAACCAGGTTATTGTTCATCTTTTATTTTTCCCCCTCAAAGAATTCAGTTTTTTTTTCAATTGAATTGTTCACGTTATAGGTCACATTCAAGTTGGAAAAAGTTCTGACATGATTTATCTTTGTCAAATGTTTTTACATCACAAAAACCTGTCATTTTAACAGGGATGTGTAGACTTTTCATATCCACTGTAGTTGTATTTCTGTAGCGCTGAGGTGTTGCGGTAACACTCCCCATCTTAAGTCACATCCCTCTGAGCGAAGGATGTTGATTTCAAGATGTAATAACAACATCATTTGCCATGGACAGCTGGTAGAACACGAGGGACATAAGAGAAGAACACTGAAAAATGAGACAAAATATCCGCAGAAATACAGATTTACATTTAAATTACAATTTAGTCGTTTTGCAGACACTCTTATCTGACTTAAACTTTGCGCATTCATCTTATGATATGGATCCCCACAGCCTTGACTGATGTCTCTATCTCACACTCTCTTGCACACCCACTCCCTCCTATCTCTATTTTCATCATTCTTTCTCACACTTTTCTCTGTCTTTCTTTCCCCGTCTCTCTCTTACTCTCCCTGCCTCACTCTCTCTCTCCCAGTGGCCAGGAGCTGTTAACAGGCCAAAGACTGTGTCAGTCCAAGTCTCACCAGGACTCCGTCCTCTCTGCCCTCAACCAGCAGAGGAAGGACGGCCTGCTCTGCGATGTGACCCTGGTGGCTGGCAATCAGAAGTTCCACGCCCATAAAGCGGTGCTGGCGGCGTGCAGCGATTACTTCCGTGTGAGTTTGGACTTTCTGGCAGGGTGGCCTCATAACATCTAATGTGGCCATCTGGCTTCGAAGGATGTTTTGGATTTCTATTTGAGTCTTTAGCAGACGCTCTTATCTGGGCGTGGACATGAAACGAATGGGGTCATTTGGACAGGCGTACAGTTGGTCTTTACACATGAGTATGTGTCACCGATCTGGTGAATGGGTCCAAAGCTGAAGTGAGAACTGTCTCTGCACTGAAATTGAATGAGTCAGTGAAGTCTATGCAGAATGGTGGTGGTCAGGATGAGATACAGATGGCTCATAGGCAGTAAGTGGATTACAGCTGTAGACAGGCGGGTGGACAGTGGTATGGACGGGTAGCTGGATGGACAACCTGAGAACTTGACAGACAGACAGGAGGACTGACGGATGGACGATTAGAGAAACAAATGGACAAACATATGGAGGAGCAGACAAGCTGGCCAGCAAACACAATAAACTCCCCGACTGACTGACAGACCGAATGTAGAGTGGCAGCAGGCACGCAGACAGACCGGCGACTGAGCGCCAGAGAGACAGACAGACACGTTGAGCTGCGGCAGGCCGACAGGAGACCAATGAAAGCGGCACCAATGAGATTTGATTGAGGGACACAGTGAAGATTAAGAAAAACACATTAATCCCCTTCCCCTTGAGATTATACCTAAAGGGATTTTTATTATTCCACTCTGGTATGTCTACTACTCTTTTCCATTCTTTTTCATTATTTTCCACTGCGGTGGGACGGTCCTAGTCTATCCTCATATTTTCCTTCTACATTCCTTCGGAGCGGGTATTGTCAAAGTGGACTCACTTGTGTCCAGTGTACAGTAGCAATACTGTGACCGAGCTCTGCCGTCATAGCATACCGTAAAGTCACCAGCCCGCCTTCGCATTCAGACTGATGTTGTGTCAAGCCGGTTGTCATTTAGCCCCCTAGCTTTGCTGCACTGTGTACAGACTGGTTTGAATTTTGATGAATCATTAAGTGGATAGGGCTCTTTTGGAGGCAAAATGCAAGGGTTTGGGTGTACTTGAGAGAGGGAACGGGGATATGTGTCAGTTTGCATGTTATGTGCTACAGAGATTTGGCTTCCGCATTTAACTCAACCACACTGAAGAGCTGCCATTTAGTTTTAATTAGTCAGATGCTGTGTTTGCGAGGTTCCCTGCCATACACACACTCAATTGATATTTTCCTTGTTTAACTGTATTCTCGTGAATATAGAAATACAACAGTGATTACAAGAAATAATCTTTCTGAGGGCAGATGTCGGGTTGATACCTGGCCAGAGGTTAGCTGTCTAGGACCCGTCCCCATCTCTTCCTATCCATGACCTCTGTCTTGAAGAAGTATCGAATATCATCACCACCCAGTTTTATGATTTAGATTCGTCCCAAGCCTCTCACGAGAACCACAGGTTTAACGTTAACTCCCAGCAGTATTAAACTGCTATGCATGTGTGGCAAAAACACAAAAATTGGTTCTATGAACAATTATATTTTACACAAATGTATTTAATCAATGCAACTTTTCTTTTTGTAGAATTGAGAGACATCCGTTGATGGTGGTAGACCATGAATGATTTCTGAGGCAACGAACACTGTCAAAAACAACCTTATTCATTTTGAAAAAGAAAATCAAGAACAATAATTCAAGACAATTACATTTTTCTAGATATAGATATAGATATACAGACCTGAAAATACTGTTCAGAAAATACTGCACCCTAAGAAGTTGGCCCAGGTCAGATACAAGATGCTAAGGTCTATACCTGCCTAAATACACTCACATTTTTCTGTTAACGTGGGCTAAATTTCAAGAGAATTATAGTGCAAACCCCACCTCCCCACAAAATGAGTAATTTTGCTATTTGTATTTTATGCACACCTGCATAACCTCTATAAATAAATTACAGTCTGTGAAATCATGCTAAGCGCAAAGTTCATAGGCGGAATTTTAAAACACATTATGTGTTTTCAATTCCTCTTACCTTTGCAAACTGGTGAGAAGAAAAAAAAACATAAATTCCTTGTGAAACCCCCCTGCCCCCTAAAGACACAGCTGACATCCATGACCCTGTGCCAAACGCACAGACACAAACCCTGCAAGAGCCAGTGGCTGGCATTCAGTCAACCCGGAGGTTTTTTAATTAACACAGTGGAGAATCAACAAGGGAGACAAACAGACTGATTTTCTTTTGCTGTCCTCAAACTGACCCTGCTCTGAAATATGCTGCACTTGAAACTGAAAGTTAAACCGAACAGGGGCCTGGGAACGCTCAATTTGATGATTTGCTTTTAACATTTCTGGAAAATTAGGCTTAATATTTAGCCCTGCCTGCTACCAGTAAAAAATCTGAATAGTAGTCATGCCCTTTCAAGGTCAACCAAAAAACCTAATGTGCTGGTTGACCCCATCATGTGCTTTCTGTCACTGGACCTTACAAATGTTTTTTTTAAGTGCACCTAGTGCTACACATTCAGATATATTTAAAATGGTATAACACACATCCTCATGTTATCTCTATCCTCATATGCATCACCAAAATCTATTTCAAATGTATGCATCCTGCTAAATCACTGGAAAATAATAGCTAGGGTGTGGTGGTGTGGTGGTGAGTGGTTTGACTGCAGCCTGGTTCCAGATCTGTTTATAGCAAGGCTTGTCATTTAGGCCTTAGAAGAATGGTACCCCGACTTCTGTGACTGAGGAGTACTTGGTTCGTTTAGCCGTGTTTTACATCAATGACTAATCCATCCCCCCGCCACTTCCCCCTTTCCTCCAGCCTTGATCAATGGCTCTTCCATCATCTCACACTGTGACACCAATCAATTGCCTTGATTTGTGAGCACCCGGTACCCAGCACAGCGTTGTGGGGTCATGGGTGGCTGTCTATAAGGCTTTGATTTCACTTTGTCTGTGTATGTATTTATGTGTGTGTGTATCTGTCTGTTATTAGAGTGTTTCCTAGGAAATGATCAGAAACAGGAAGTGCCCAGTCTGTGCATCTGATAGTGGTAAATATAGCTTGGAACTGGCCATAGCGGAGCAAGCCTAGCTGCTGTCTGATAACACAGGATGGTCCTTGTGGTCCTTGTGCTTGTGCTTTCCACCCTTAGCTGTGTTGTTGTGCTGCTGTGTGTTGTTGTTCATATATAACTACACATGCTTTTGTTTTTATCATTCAGATAAGTCTTAGCCTATTAGAAACCGGGTGGTTTGAATCCTATTTTGACAACATAAATAAAGTACCTCAGCTAAGGTCTCTGCACACCACTCAGTGTTCCATCGTGCATAAAAACATCTGCTTCGTGTATTAGGCATATAGTACAACACTACTTTGTTCCTTGTTTCTTAAGGGTGGCTCAGGGTAACTGTGCCCATGTCTCAGAGGTCCTCTTTCACTCTGTTCTCAGGCCATGTTCAGTCTCTGCATGGTGGAGAGCGAGGCGGATGAGGTCACTCTCCAAGGAGTGACCAGTGTGGGACTGAAACACGCACTAGACTTCGCCTATACGGGACAGGTGAGTCTCCATGAAGCTACGTGCTAACTAAGAGCAACAGCAGGTTTCCGCTAGCCGCTTAAAGCGATAGTCCATGAGAAGTTGGCACAAGTAAATGAGGATTTGTTTCCACCTAGGCATCACACAAGACAAACTGGGACCGTTGATCAGTTCAGTGGTTGTCTAAGTTCACCGCGTTTGGTCTTAATCCCGTAAATATGATTTGCTAACCTAGTCTGACTTTACAGCAAGGCAGACATTCTCTCTCTATCTTTTTTTGTGCGGTTATACGGAAGATGAGGGCCCAGTGGCCCAGCAGTATGAGGCTGTCTAGCTGGTAATTATTCATAATTGCATTTCTGCAGTGGAAATGAGCGGGGTGGGGGGGTAGATATGTTGATGCAGGACAGCAGCAGGCGGCTGCTGTTCGGCTTTCCACTGGTGAGATGATGAGACGTGAGCCATATGCTCTCATGGGCCATTCGTTGAAATCCAACAGTCACATGTCAAGGGGTCGTTGGGTGGGAAGGACAGCAGAATCCGAATGAATAACCAATGGAGATAGACTGTTGTCCTTAAAAGAAAATTTGTCTGGTGCATAAGCATACACTGCTCAGACCGGTTTCATAATTGTGGAATAAACCAACTCTGGAACATGGCTGCAGTATAACGTGATTTTCTGTGAGCGAAAGGGCCAACGCACAAAGCCTGGCGAAGGACAGACAGTGCTAATGGTTCTTGAATGTGGAGGTACATTCCTTTAAACACTGCCGCACACAGGGCCCTGTCACCCAGGCCCACACGTATATGATTCAGTGCCGTTATATAAAGTTCCTGTCCAGAGAAATCCCATCGTCTGATGCTCCCCATTAGAACCTTAAGCTTCAAAAAGGGGACTGCTTTTGAGCAGAACCTAGTTGTCGATATATTACATAGGGTGACATTTTCCTTTTGGTGTAGGGAGATGAGCATTGTGCAACTGTGGACAGGATGTGTTGTCACTCTGGTTGTCTTCTCAGATCGTGCTGGAGTCAGGTGTGATTCAGGATGTTCTGTCAGCAGGAAGCCATCTTCAACTGCTGGAGCTCCTCAGCCTTTGTTCAAATTACCTTGTACAGGTGAGGAGGCTAGATGCACATAATTATATAACTATAACTATAATTGTTTGAATGAGGGATATCTGCATTTTGATGTTTCAAGGTTCTGCCTAATATCTCCTCTCATCACCATAGATCCATTGATACAGTTTACACTTATCGTACAGCATTTGGGATATCAAATCTTTCATGACAAAGAGAATGTTTTCTTTTCCTTATTTTCTATAGATTGACACATGTACATTGCGGGGAGTATACATGTCCTGGTAAACAGAGCTCACATACACCATCTGCTGGTTACTCAGTAGTGTGTTGCCCCCATGTGCCTGTATGCACTCCCAACTTTGTCTGGGTATGCACCTGATGAGACGGCTGATGGTGTCTTGGGGGACCACCTCCTAGACCTGAATCAGGGCATCAGTGAGCTTCTAGTCTGTAGTGTTACTTGGTGGTATCAGATGCACTGATACATATTGTATTGGATTCCAGTCACATGAGGCGGGGTATTGTCCTGCACCAGGAGGAAACCAATGGCCACTACACCAGCGTAAGATCTGATGATGGGACTGAGGATTTTGGGCCGGTACCTAACAGCAGTCAGGGTACCCTCATGGAGTCTGTTTCTGACAGTTTGATCAGAAACATGTACACCAGTAGCCAGTAGTACCAAAGGACACTAGCAAAATACAAAACTAGAGAAGAATCAGTCAGGAGGGATAAGGAAAGAGCAATTGTCAATGGCCACCACCTGCAAAACCATTCTCTTTTTAGGGGTTGTCTTGCCATTGCCTCTCCATTGCACATGTTGTCACTTTCATTTGCAGCAAATCAGGTGACATTGATTCACAATCGCTTATGATTCCTAACTAGACGGTGATGATTACGTGTTCCCTTAATTATTTTGAGTAGTGTACATAACTTGGAACAGTGCATGCTATCTCCTTTACCTCCAACGCAGTCCCTCAATCCCTCTAACAAAACTGTGATCAAGAAGGCCTCCCCATTGACCCTCTTATCCAACTGGTCCCATGACGCTGTTTGTGCATAAATTCACCTGCAAACACCTAGCTTGTTGCATGGTACGTTTTAATTTCATGTTTTTGCTAGCCTAAGCTGAGCTTAATGTCTTCATCAGTTGTGTTTGCCTTAAAACATAATATAATTGTGAAATTTAGAAACAACTTTGAAACTCAGCACAAATTTCAGATCTCTCCTACATAATGTTTGTTGATAACAGTATGTAACACAATTTTTGTGTTATGTTATTATTGCTTCTGCCAAAAAAGTATAGAAAATGGCTATTACTCCCTTCAAACTTTGCTTTTGTGACCAGGACAGGGATATTTAGAATTTTGTTATTTTTGTTCATATAGTCAGTAAAAAACAACATAGGATTCTAAATGAACATGTATTTATACTAAAGTAATGACAACAAAAATGACTACAAAAGATTTATATGTGAGTTGTTTTTTGAGATTGACTGTTATTTTGTAAATCACGTTCACTAATCAGCCCCCAAATGTAGTCTCCCATCATGATTTCATTAAACTGATGCATAGGTTGTGGGTTGCAGAATACGCATAGCCAAAACCCCCAAAAAACCTTTATAAATATGTTTTACAAATCACCAAGATACAAATGGCTTTGCAGGGTGTCGATAAGTGGAACAACCAGTTGCGTGGAAAGAAAGCAACAAATGAATTATAACATTAGTAAGCATTAACGATGTGCCAGAACATTTTCACTTTCCCTAACATTCCTTCAAGGTTAATAAACATAATTAGTTACTACTGGCAGACTGCAAAATGCCAATTCTAAACACCATTTAATTGACTTGGTCTTTCGAATGCTGACTGTATTTACTTTGATTTACTCTTTAGAAATTTAGCTGACATTCTTATCCACAGCAACATACATGCAGTACATTACTGAGTGCATACAATAAGTACTTCTGGTACTTGACGTTTGTTGTTTTGGTTGCATCGGAAGGGGTTAAAAGAGCTAAGGCGGGGATTGGTTAGGTGGCAGTGAGGGTATGAGGGCCAGATAACAAATATTGTCAAGACACCAGGGTAGTATTGTATCCGATGGGTGTTTTAATTTAATTGGTAACCAGTATTTAATAGCAATAAGGCACCAGGGGGTTTGCGGTATCTCAAGGCAATCTGCTATCACGTCATGCCTAAGAGCAGCTCTTAGCCCTGGTTAATCACCCATGTTCTGTACCACACACCCCCCTATTATTGCTCAAGTATACAATCATATGGTAGATGTATGGCAGCTGAAGAAGCAGGTAATATCCAACTGATAGTTCACAACGCAGTGAATTGATGTGGCCAACTAACTTGCCAGAATATTCAGGGCGGTGTTGAAATATTGAAGGATAGGCCTGTTGTAAATGACTCAACATTCAAAATCACAATGTCTGTATGTTGGTGTGTTTTAAAGTGTATTTTTGTATGGGTGTGAGTGGTTGGGCTTCGATATTAATGCTCAGCCAGGCAGTATTGTGAACGGCTCTGACTGCAGCCAGCAGAGGGCATTCTTATCCCACTCTTAATATCAGTCATCAACTCTTAGCTCATTTGCAGTTTTATTTTCTCTCTCTAAACTCTGTGTTCTCTCTTCTTTCTCTCTCTTTTGCCACTCTCCATCCTCACACACATTCCGATCCGCCTGAATAACAATGTGGTCTGAAATCATTAGATTTGGTAATAAATAAACTGCTGTTCCAAAACACCCCAAGGATGCGCAGGAATCAAAGTGTGTATGTTACATTCAAACAAATTTATTTATTTTTGCTTGTGTGTCTCCACTATTTCTACATACGTCATGACCCTGTGGCAATGTGTCCTGAACAGGAGCTGAACAGTGTCAACTACCTGGAGCTCTACCGCGTGGCCGACCTGTTCCACCTCCCACATCTGGAGGAATCCGTGGTCAGCTTCCTGGTCGAACACCTGTGCGAGCTGCAGCACACCCGCCATGACGAGCTCCTTTTGCTCCCCTACCGCCTCCTTAGTGAGGCGCTGAAGAGTGATCGCCTCACCTCGCTCAACGAGGAGGAGATCTGGCAGGTACGCTTGCGCTGGCACCTCGCAGACGAATACGGGTGATGGCCTGGACGCAAAGACACCCGCATCGCCAATAGTATACATGCATATTCAACCATGTAGGTCTGCGAAACATATAAACCATCACTGACATACCAAAAAACTGTGAAATAGTCAGTAAATCTCTAGTCGCCACAGACACTTACAGGTCAAAGTTTATTGCCGGCACCAAAATGCACTTTTTCTAGGGATGTGCGTGAGTGTTTTTGTCTATATGTTTGTGAGATGGCTGAGGTAGGGAGGGGGTGGGGTCAGTGTTTGGGGGGGTAGGGGGTGTGGAGACTGGGATTTGACTGTTCATTTGCACCAATCAGGCATCCCCGCTTCCCCTCCCCCCTCTCTGATTAGGCCCACAGCAGTTCCATCAGGGCTCCAATCCCCCAGCTGTCACTCCGGCCGCCCGTCTGATTGAAAACAATCAGGCCTCTGATGGCACAATTATCCTGACCCTTTAGCAGGCCGCCGTCCCCATAATCAGACCCTGATTAGGCTGCTTCGGGGCCTCCTTCACTCCGTCGAGAAGGTTAATTTGGGCATCAGACGGAAGCATTGCAATGTCCGCCTGCCCCCTGAAAAAAAAATGCATGGCCGGCCGTTATAGTTTGCCTGTCAATCATCGTCTCCTGGACTTCTCTACGAGTCTCACGCTCTGGGAATCACGTTCTCTCTGGTCTACGCCCCCCCCCTTCTCCCACTTACGCTTTCGCCTTACTCTCGCGGTGCTCTCTCTGTCATTTTTGGGGATGGTGGGCAGTTGGGGGTTGGGGGTAGTTCAGGGGATTAGATTTATTTTTGCTGATCCACCATGACCTTTGCAGTAAGCAAGTCAAGGCACACACACCCTTCTGCTGGTTCAGAGGTCAGGGGTGGTAAGGGAACAGAGGAGAGCTGCAGATGGCAAGACCAACAGGAGGACTGGAAGTATTTGTTTGGGGTGAGGGGGCAGGAGAGAAATGTTGACAGTAGCAACTGAGACTAGTTGACTAGATGGTATGTCATTCTTTTTACTATTTTCCATAGTGTAGAGTAGTAGTGTAAACTACAAACCGATGAAATGACCCAAAAAGTGTTAAACAGGTGTACATTTTGCCTGGATGCTTTGCGAAGACAAGGTTGTTGGCTGTACAGAGTTTTCAACAGTCTGATGTCCATTTCTTGTGTTTCTTGGCCCAAGCTTCTTATTGGTGTCCTTCAGTTGTGGTTTCTTTGCAGCAATTGACCATAAAGGCCTAATTCATGCAGTCTACTCTCAACAGGTAATGTCTGCTACCTGAACAATGTGAAGCATTTAATTGGGCTAAAGTTTGACTAAAAAGTTAATTGCATATATCTGAGGCTGGTAACTCTAATGAACTTATCCTCTGCAGCAGAGGGAACTCTGGGTCTTCCTTTCCTGAGGCGGTTCTCATGACAGCCAGTTTCATCATAGTGATTAATGGTTTTTGTGACTGCACTTAGAGAAATCTTAGGAGTACACCCCTCACATTTTTGTAAATATTTGATTATAACTTTTCATGTGACAACACTGAAGACATGACATTTTGTTACGTAAAGTAATGTAAAGTAGTGAGTGCACAGCTTGTCTAACAGTGTACATTTGCTGTCCCCTCACAATAACTCAACACACAGCCATTAATGTCTACACCGCTGGCAACAAAAGTGAATACATCCCTAAGTGAAAATGTTAGAATTGGGCCCAACGTGTCAATATTTTGTGTGGCCACCATTATTTTCCAACACTCATGCAGCCCCAGACCATGACACTCCCACCACCACGCTTGACTGTAGGCAAGACACACATCTTTGTACTCCTCACCTGGTTGCCGCCACAAACGCTTGACACCATCTGAACCAAATACGTTTATCTTGGTGTCATCGGACCACAGGACATGGTTCCAGTAATCCATGTCCTTAGTCTGCTTATCTTCAGCAAACTGTTTGCAGGCTTATTTGGGCATCATCCGAAGAGGCTTACTTCTGGGACAACAGCCATGCAGACAGATTTGATGCAGTGTGCGGTGTATGGTCTGAGCACTGACAGGGTGACCCCCTACCCTTTCAACCTCTGCAGCAATGTTGGCAGCACTCATACGTCTGTTTCCCAAAGCCAACCTCTGGATATGACGCTGAGCACACGCCCTCAACTTCTTTGGTCAACCATGGCGAGGCTTGTTCTGAGTGGACCCTGTCCTGTTAAACCGCTGTATGGTCTTGGCCACGTGTTGTAGCTCAGTTTCAGGGTCTTGGCAATCTTCTTATAGCCTAGGCCATCTTCATGTAGAGCAACATTTATTTTCTTCATCCTCAGATCCTCAGAGAGTTCTATGCCATGAGGTGCCATGTTGAACTTCCAGTGACCAGTATGAGTGTGAGAGCGTTGACACCAAATTTAACACACCTGCTCCCCATTCACACCTGAGACCTTGTAACACTAACAAGTCACATGACACCGGGGAGGGAAAATGGCTAATTGGGCCCAATTCAGACATTTTCACTTAGGGTGCACTCACTTTTGTTGCTAGCGGTGTAGACATTAATGGCATTGTGTTGAGTTATTGAGAGGGGACGGCAAATTTACACTGTTATACAAGCTGTACACACACTACTTTACATTGTAGCAAAGTGGCATGTCTTCAGTGTTGTCACAGGAAGTAATCAAATATTTACAAAAATGTGAGGGGTGTATTCACTTTTATGAGATACTGCATATTGTATACTCACAATGTATACCTACTGTTATGTTCAACATTATTGGCACCATTAAGTACACCATGTATTATATTTCCTGAAAAAAAGTGTGCATTGAATATATACTATTACTATATACACACGTGTTGATACAAACAATAACAATAAAAAAAAGAAATGGGTGGAAAAAGTATACAAATTTAGCTGCAAAGACATGATTAATGGCACCTTTTTGAGGAATAGAATCAGTTTGTAAAAAGTAGCCAGATTAGACTTGGAAATTA
The DNA here is from genome assembly GCA_016801125.1 of Novumbra hubbsi. Taxonomy (NCBI): domain Eukaryota; kingdom Metazoa; phylum Chordata; class Actinopteri; order Esociformes; family Umbridae; genus Novumbra; species Novumbra hubbsi. The sequence continues at coordinate 36,210 of JACXGK010000024.1, forward strand.
GGCTCAACTGTGATAAATTAACCAAATTATGTATTTTGTGCTTAAAAAGGCCACTCGTATTCCCTGTTCCTTTTTCACAATGGTGAAGACAAGAAAGCTGTCTGAGAGCATCAGTAATACTATTATCACAAAACACAACAATTCGAAATGGTACAAGGCCATTGCCAAATACCTTGGCATCCCTGTTTCAACTGTTCACAATGTTTTGCTAATCATGAAACTGTCCGGAACTCCACGGGACGTAGTGGAAAGAGGAAAATCGATGAGAGAACTTTTAAAAGGTTGGTGTGAACTGTGGACAAAAACCCACGCATAACATCTAAAGAGCTTAAGGCTGACCTGGAAAGATCTGGAGTGTGGTGTCAACCCTTACCATACACCGCACACTAAAGAAGGGCTTTATGTGCGAAGGCCAAGGTATGACTGATCTTTGCCAAAACCTACCTAGGCAAACCACAATCCTTCTGGGAAAATGTTCTCTGGTCAGATGAAACCTAATTCTCTTTGGCAATGCAGACCAGCTGTTTGTTTATACATGGTGGAGGATTTGTAATGTTTTGGGGCTGCTTTGCTGCCTCTGGTACTGGAGGCCTTGAACGTATTAAAGGTATCATGAAATCAGAGGATTACCAAGGCATTTTAGAGGGAAATGTGTTACCCAGTGTAAGAAAAATCTGTTTGAGTCGAACATCATGTGTCCTCCAGCAGGATAAGGACCCAAAGCACACATCCAAAAGCACAACAGGATGGTTGAAAAAGGCAAAATGGACTGTTTTAAACTGGTCAGCAATGAGTCCTGATCTCAATCTGGTTGGAAAAAAGAATACTGCAAACATTCAACATCTTGAACTAATTGCAATGGAAGAGTCAGAGAAACTACCAGCAGACAGATGCATGAAGCTTGAGCATACAATAAAAATATTCTGATGGTACAAAGTTGTTCCATTTATTTTTGAAGATATTGTGTACTTAAAATTCTGGGGTAACAATATTGTTAATCGTGACTATATGTCTTCTGCTCTGCTCATACTGAGCAGCTTCTTCATTTAAAAACACAGGTTTTTCATTTGTTTCACCTTCGAGAGGTAGAACCTTTTGATTTAGTGTTCAACTAACCATTTATTTGTTTCATGTGTGCTTTGGGTTACTCTCACGCTAGAAGATCCTCAAACCATTTCCAGCATCCTTGCAGATGCCACCAGTGGGAGTTTCCATAAAGATGGGTTTCCTAAACATATCCAACTTATTTTAGATTGTCTGTTTCTAGTTTAAGTAATTAGGCTAATGTGCAAATTTGTTGATCTGACAAATATTGTAATTTTAACAAGAAATTATTGTTAGATGTTTTCTCCAAAATAATTTGTATGATTGTAATTGTTTAGTTTTTATCTGCTGCCATAGGATGTTGTCATGAGAAGCCCATTATAAATAAAAAATAATTCCTATATAGGCTATGCAATGGGCCTAGCACTGGAACTATGACAAACCATCAATACAATTAGGTAATATGCCCGACAATTACAACCCTGTTTACAAAAAATGTGTGACTTCATAAAATGTGAATAAAAACTGAATGCATTGATGTGCAAATTATTTGCAAAGTATCTAAGTAAGACTAGTACAAAGACAACATCAAATGTTGACACTGAGAAATGTTATTGTTTTGGGAAAAATACATGCCCATTTTGAATTTGATGCCATCAACAAATTTCAGAAAAGTTGGGACAGGGGCATGTTTCCAACTATAATGCATCACCGCTTCTTTTACAATACAGCATTTGACAACTGAGGAGACCCATTGCTGTAGTATTAAAACTGAATTGTATTCCCATTCTTGCATGATATACGATTTTAGCTGCGCAATAGTTTGGAGTCTCTTTTGTCTTATTTTTCGTTCAGGTCATTGACCAGGTCCTGCCGTGTAGTTCTGGGCTGCTCCCTCACCTTCCTCATGATCATTGATGCCCCACGAGGTGAGATCTTGCATGGAGCCCCAGACCGAGGGTGATTGACCGTCATCTTGAACTTCTTCCATTTTCTAATAATTGCGCCAACAGTTGTTGCCTTCTCACCATGCTGCTTGCCTATTGTCCTGTAAGCCCATCCCAGCCATGTGCAGGTCTACAATTTTATCCCTGATGTCCTTACACAGCTCTCTGGTCTTGGCCATTGTGGAAAGGTTGGAGTCTGTTTGATGGAGTGTGTGGACAGGTGTCTTTTCTACAGATAACGAGTTTAAACAGGTGCATTTAATACAGGTAAGGAGTGGAGAACAGGAGGGCTTCTTAACAGGTCTATGAGAGCTGGAATTCTTACTGGTTGGTAGGTGATCAAATACTTATGTCATGCAATAAAATGCAGATTAATTACTCAAAAATCATACAATGTGATTTTCTGGATTTATGTTAGATTCCGTCTTTCACAGTTGAAGTGTACCTATGATAAAAATGACAGACCTCTACATGCTTTGTAAGTAGGAAAACCTGCAAAATTGGCAGTGTATCAAATACTTGTTCTCCCCACTGTAAGTATTTACAGCCTTTACTCAATACTTTGTTGAAGCATCTTTGGCAGCATTTACAGCCTCATGTATTTCTGAGTACGATGCTACAAACATGGCACACCTATTTTTGGGCAGTTTCTCCCATTCGTCTTTGCAGGACCACTCAAGCTCCATCAGGTTGGATGGGGAGTGTCAGTGCACAGCCATTTCCAGATCTCTCCAGAGATGTTCAATCAGGTTCAAGTCTTGGCTATGGCTGGGCCACTCAAGGACATTCACAGAGTTGTCTCAAAGTCACCACTTTGTTATCTTGGCTGTGTGCTTAGGGTCGTTGTCCTGTTGGAAGATTCGGCTCAGTCTGAGGTCCATAACGCTCTGGAGCAGGTTTCCATCAAGGATGTCCCTGTAGATTGCTGCGTTCATCTTTACCTCAATCCTGACTTGTCACCCAGTTCCTGCAGCTGAAAAACATCCCCACAGCATGATGCTGCCAACACCATACTTTATTTTAGTTAACACTAGAAGCACCGAGCCATTGTTACCCCCCTAAAGCGCTGTTTGGGCAAAATTTGCCCATGGGTCTACAGACAGGGACGTATTTACTGACACGTAATGGTTGCTAGATGGCGTTTCTTGTACGGGTCCGAAGTCAAGGCCGAAACTTTTGGGTGTCTGTTATCTTGTGTCAAAGTGTTTTGATTCAGTGTTGCTCCGTTTTCGAGGTTAGGGTGTTACGATTGCAGTAACTACAATGTGTAAAGACGCCGGTCTGGATTGGTTTTATACAATATAATATCCCGCTCAATATTGCAGTTTGTATTGGTGGAAAAATACAAATAGCAACGAAGGAAATATAAAGTCAAAATGACTTTGGCAACTGAACTGGTGATGTCAAGGAGATTGTCTTGCGCCTTCACCTTACTGTCGATCTATGGCCAATGTCCGTGTTACGTTCTAAATTTCACAATAAATCGACCTGCTCACAAAACCCAAATATCACTATATAAAACTAGTGACATTTAAAAGAACAAAGTAAGAACATAATTCTAAACTTTCTTTCTTGTGTATTTTGAATTAGGTAAATACCAATCATTCCGAAATAGTTGTGTCAATAACTTCCTGGTGGTGCAGTGGTTTGAGTGTACTGATAGTAAGCCCAGGGTTCATGGTTCGATTCCTCCTGTCTGCAACAACTTAAAATTGCCTTTTCTCTTTTAGCAATTTTCCAATTGTCCTCATTTTTGGGGGTAAACCCAAATTGCTGCTTCCAGCTATATGTATTGGTCTCAAGTCAAATCGCTAACATGTCTTGCAGAGCTCACAAGTTTGGTTCCCTGAACATTGAACGCTGACTTTACATCTCCTTTTCGCAAACGCATTACAATATTGTCCGATAACCGCTGACCGCTGACCAGCCAGCCTACATTCATATTTCCATAAATAGGGTTGTGCGTTCAACATATATTTTGTTTGCGGCTACCCAGAATTTAATGCTAAATGTGTCCGGTTTATTGGCCATTTATTGTGTAACGCAACACTGCGCCTTGATGGGGAAAAGTTATTAATTTACAGTCATGTTCTCACTGCACTGGAAACAAACATCAAAACAGGGAACAAAAGTCGCTGAGAATACCAAGCATAACATTGAACATTGAACGCTGACTTTACATCTCATTTTCGCAGTCGCATAACAACATTGTCTCCTACTTTCGTTTCTCCATAAACTGCGTTGTGCATTTAACATGTTTTTTGTTGAACGAATTCAATGCAAAATGTGTCCGGTTAATTGGCCATGTATTGTGTAAAGCGACACCGCGCCTTGATCATCTACTACAGTTATGTTCACACTGCACTGTTTTACACAAACGTATCGAATACATCCGATATCATCGCAAATGTATCATTCACCACACCTTGTGGTCCTGTCGTCAAAGCGCAGATATCTGAGAATCTTTGATTTTCATTTCGGTTGACCAATAATCATCGAGTTTCATGCATTTACCTCCAGTAGCACCTCTCAAATAAATAAGATCTATGAATGCTTTTAGTTCGGCATCTGTCAATTTTAACTTTCCTGCATAATTTTGCTCAGCTCCCGCTTCCGTGTATTTTCTAACAATATTTTCAATTAAAAAAATACTAAACATTCCGAAATAGTCAAATCATCAACTTCACTGGTGGGGCAGTGGTTAGAGTGAACTCAGGGTTACTGGTTCAACTCCCTCTGTCTGCAGCAGCTTAAAATTTGCTTTTACGCTTCCGCATTTTGCGTATGCGTGCGGTACACGTCCGTCAATTTTCGAATTGTCCCCAATGTTTTGTAGTAACCCAAATTGCTGCTTGCAGCTATATGTATTATTATTATTGAATTGTACACAATTGAGTCAAATAAAATGAACTGTTGCTTTCTGCATACATACAACTACTAGACTACTTCAGCATGTATGACACTGATTCATAACACAAATAAGACGTTCGGGACCTTTGCTTGAAGTAATTTGGTCTAACTGGACCTTTCTACATTTTAATTGAATACCACTGATCTATATATTTATACACTTTTAAGATTTCTTTTCTAAATAACAGAAGACTCGTATACGGGAGCCCTTGCGACATCTGCGGTTAGAAAAGAGAATTGCAACCATGGAATGCAGGAATAAAAATGGCCGAACGCGCAATATAACATTGAACAGGAATTAAATAGTCTTAAATCAGCTTTTCTCAGTGTGATTTTGACAATTTAAAAATACTGGGTGATAAAACACACATATTTAGGAAAAGTAAAAAAAGCAAGGTCCCGGAATTTGATCGAGAGCGAAGATATAATTTCTTTCTACTCCACTGGGTAAAATGTGCCTGCTCTGGCGCTTCTAGTGTTAATGGTATTGGCAAGGTGATGAGCATGAGCATTCAGGCCAAAGAGTTCAATATTTGTTTCATCAGACCAGAGCATTTTGTTTCTCATAGTCTGATAGTCAGGTGCCTTTTGGCAATCTCCAGACGGGCAGTCATGTGCCTTTTACTGAGGAGTGGCTTTCGTCTGGTCACTTTACCACACAGGCTTGATTGAACCCCAAAATCCTGACCTTTTAACCTCTCAGGAGGTCATCGTTTGTTTTAGAACTTTGGACTCTGAAAACCCATAATTTGAAGAAGGATGAATAGTTAACATTGTTTGAGAAGACCTAATGAGTTTATTAGTAGCAATGTGTGAAGAGAATACAAAAAACGTATGTTGACATGTAGTTCCTTTCATTGAGAAGCTCAGAGTATTCTCCAACAGGTAAGGCTGATTATGTAACATATGGACATCCTCACGGTTTCAGAACCACCCAAAATTTTTTGTTTGAAAATGTAACATAATATACAAGTAATCTGCATTATTGCTTCCAGAAATTGTACAATATCAACCAAAATTGACAATTGTGGATCCCTATATCAGTGTGATGGATCATTTAATACAAAAATAAAAAATTAGATCAAATCAGATTAACCCCTGAAAAAATTTATAGTTTTTTCTATGCAATCATGAAAAACAGTGTTTTTGTGGTCGAGATTTAGAAGGTTTCTGCTTTACGGAAATACAAAAACGACATGTCATTCTTTGCAGCTGTCCCCTACATCGTGAAAAAGACTGTAGGCTTCTATACTTAATAATTCCGGAGATATAAATAGAAATGTAACAGGTGCTCTTTTCGATGCAAAATTACCTCTAAGAGATTTCAGTCAAGATATGTAAGGCTTCTACTTCGCAGAAATACACAAACGACATGTCATTCGTTGCATCAGACTCTCCCCTACAACATGTAAAGAGCTAATTTTTGATTGTCATGGCAAAGGCTGTGAAAACTTATGTACATGTGATTTTTTTTTTGTTCCACGTTATCATTATGGGGTATTGTGTGTAGAATTTTGAGAGAAAAAATTTATGTAAATCAATTTTGGAATACGCTGTAACATAACAAAATGTGGAAAAAGTGAAGTGCTGTGAATACTTTCCTGATGCAATGTAAATTGTTCAGGATGCCTTCACATCCCTCCCCATCCTCACTTGTGACACACTCATCCTCTATGGAATATTTTTTTAATACCAAATCATGTTAATGACCTGTTGCAAATGTACCTAAATAGTTTTGTTATACTCCAATAAGTACTTTTGAATTACACAACCTTTCCAGTCCTTCGTTGCCTCTTTCACAACTTCTTTTTAAAACGTGTTGCTGGCATTTCAGAGTGGTCATATATTTATCAAGAAACACTAAAATGTCTCAGTTTCAACGTTTGATATGTTTGTCTTTGTACTATTTTTTATTGAATATAGGGTTTAAATGATCTGCACATCATTGCATTAGTTTTTTATTCATATTTTTCACAGCATCCCAATTTTTTTGAATTACTATTATTAGCACTGCAATAGAAATGCTTTAGAAATTAACTATTATTAATCATCCATACCAGCACAATTCCAGGCAGTTGTGTTTAGCTTTACACAAAAAGTTAATTATATTGATTTGCCCAATTTTACTCATATTTTTATTATCTTCTAGTGTAATATCAAATGCCCTGGCAAATCATAGCAAACAGACCACAAGGTCCACAACCCTATTTTACCGTGGATCTAAAGTGCTTTTTTGCATTCACATTCAATGGCAAAACCCACCACAAGTTCTCATTTAATCTATTCATGGCAAAGTTTCAGTCCAAGTGCAAAAGCTGTTTAGCAATCATGTTTGATGCTATAACTACCCTTTAAATAACATATTGGCATGTAGGTGAAGTCTCACTGTACATTTCATCAGTGTAGTTTTGGTGGGATTGGAACAAGGTCAGTAAATGTCCCAAAATGGTGATTTATGTGTATGTGTATTAACTATGTAAATGCTGTTGTTTGCAGCCTTGTTTATATGTGTATATAGCAATAGGGTTTGAATGTGTACATACAGTACATCAGTCTAATGTTTGAATATGATCTCGGCTTGTTTTGCAACCTCTTGGCAAATGTAGGTGGGGCAGTCTTCTGGTGGAGAGCCGCTCCAGCTCAGTAATCACGCAGTGCCGTAGTAAGTTCTCTGTCTCTGCGCTGATTGTGTTAAAAGCCACTTTGTTGCCCTGATAATGGTATCAGCGATCTTCAGCCATCTCGCCTACATTCACACAACGCTGCAGCTAAACAACCTCCGATTGCTCTCAAGTTCAATTAAACCCCCCCGCCTCTCTCCGACCTCGACAAAGGAATGCGCCAGTAGATATTCATGACGGATCTCGCCAAACGCACTTTTGACTACTTGATCGTGTGTGTGTCTGGCGTGTGTGTACAGTAGTGTAATCATCTCCATCTTGCAATATGGCTCCGTAGGTGTTTGGAATATTAATGCAAATGCGTTCCTTTCCCTTTCCCCTCGTCCTCCGGTAGCTGGTCGTGCGCTGGCTAGAGCATGACTGCTGCTACCAGTATGCAGAGGACCTGCTCCAGCACGTCCGCTATGGCCTCATGGACGTGACCGCCTTGCGCCATGTGGCTAAGTGCCACCCGCTCATCCAGTCCAGCGCCGCCGCCACGGCCCTGGTAGACGAGGCCCTCGAGTACCACCGGGCTACCTACGCCCAGCCCCTCAGGCAAAGCGCCCGCACCAAGCCCCGCTTCCAGTCCCTGACCCTCTACATAGCCGGCGGGCGCAAGCGCGAAGTGAGCCGCGTCAGGGAGCTGCGCTACTTCAACCCGGCTGTCGGCCGGGAGCAGGCGCGCGTCTCTGGCACCTCCAACTGGAGCGAACTGGCGCCCATGGCCGCCGGGCGCAGCCACCACTGTGTGGCCGTTGTGGGCCACTTCCTGTTCGTGGCAGGCGGTGAGGTGGAGCACCCCACTGGGAGGACGTGCGCGGTGAGGACTGCCTGCAGGTATGACCCCCGGGGCGACTGCTGGACGGAAATAGCCCCCATGAAGGCATGCAGGGAGCACTTTGTCCTTGGGGCACTGGGACAGTACCTCTACGCGGTGGGGGGGAGGAACGAGCTGAGACAGGTGCTGCCCACCGTGGAACGCTACTGTCCCAAGAGGAACAAGTGGACCTTCGTCCAGTCTTTCGACCGCTCGCTCTCCTGCCACGCCGGCTGTGTGGCTGACGACCTGCTTTGGGTCTCAGGTACACGTACAAACACATTCGCACAGATGGAGAGTCGTACATTACACGCACACACACAAATGCACACCTGTGTATAATGCTGCTCTCTCTTACAGGTGGAGTCACAAACACCGCTCAGTACCAGAATCGGCTGATGGTGTATGACCCAGAACAGGTAACACGAAAACGTATAATACAGTGAAATAAGACAAGGGATAAATGACAGAAACATGAAATAACCCTGGATTCCCGAACAATGTCTGTTTCCATGATCCAGCTGTGATAGGCTTGGTGGATGTTTTTGTGTGAGACGGGAAAGGATTAGAGGGAGGCAGGCAGAGACTGAGAGTAAGGAAAAAAAAGAGACACAGAGAGACAAAGAGCTAGAGATAGAGAGAGACATTGAGATAGCAAGTGACAGAGGAAATCTAATTGGTATTCACTGAGGATCTACATTCACCTGCGAGAAACACAACACCAACTGCCCCCCCCTCCCCTGCGCTAGCCTCAACAGATGGCCTCCTGTCAGCTCCCACCACACACTCTCTCACTCACACATCCCCACTTCCCTCACCACACGCCCCCCACAGAACAACCGTAGCCACGCTCAGTCAAACGGGCATGGTCGGTGAAGTATATTATTAGGAGCGGGGAAAAATCATAGCCCGGTGTCATATTATTTATCTAGCGGTGAATACATCGAGCTACGCTGAAATACAAACTCATCCATTCAACATCTCAACCTCAGTGTCTTCTTGTCTTATTTTCTTTCTCTCGCTCTCCATTAATTACTCCTCCCCTCTCCCTCTATTTTTCAGAACCAGTGGCTGACCCGCAGTCCCATGCTGCAGAGGAGGGTGTACCACGTGATGGCGGCGGTGAGACGGCAGCTTTATGTACTGGGCGGTAACGACCTGGACTTCAACAACGACCGGATCCTGGTCCGCCACATAGACTCCTACAATATAGACATGGACCAGTGGACCCGATGTACCTTCAGCCTGCTTACAGGTGGGCCGCACACACACACGTTTATTATTTATACTTGTACTTCTTTTTGCAGGCCAAAATATTTTTCAGCTGACAATCTTATTTTCCCTAACTGCTAACTCTAACCATAGCGCTAAACTTAACCCTAAACATAACCGCAAAATCATTAATCTAAACCTAATAATAAGCCTAAATGTAACCCCTAGAGTAGCCTTTTTATTACATTTCTAATAAACAAGGGCAGGAAAAACTTCCACACTTTGGTCCTCAAACACATACTGTAAAAACATACTCACATGGCTATATACAGATACACACTAGATAAGACCACTGACCTTATTCCCTTGTAACTGTCATCCGTTCCTCAAAACTGATGTCATGTCTATAGAGCTATCAAGTACTATGACTCACCTTAGACCAGTGAATCATAGTTTTCCTTTTTTCTCTCTGCAGGTCAAAACGAATCTGGCGTGGCAGTTCATGATGACCGGATTTATGTTGTTGGTGGATACTCAATTTGGACCAACGAGCCCTTAGCATGCATTCAGGTGAGCTACTTTGACAGATTTACAGTCAAAATTATATTCTGCCCTATGTGCTATTAACGTATTATATGGCAAGGACATCTATATCCACCTGTCACTAGAGTAATCAAGCAACTGGCAAAACACAAAAACCACTATAAATTTCTACAAAAAATTATAATGTCTTAATCACAATTATGTAGTGCTGGATTTTGCCTTTAATGAAATATGTTGTGCCATAAAGCATTAATGTATTTATAATGCATTCTCACGAGGCTTTTTCATTGCAGGTGTCCTCTCATTAAAATAAATGATGTGTACAAACGTTCTGCTTTTTGTCACCTCCTGATGTCCAGGTGTTGGACGTGAGTACAGAAGGTAAAGAGGAGGTGTTTTATGGACCAACATTACCATTCGCATCCAATGGGATAGCGACATGTTTTCTTCCTGCACCGTACTTCACCTGCCCCAACCTACAGACTCTACAAGTTCCCCATCACAGGATAGGAGCCGTCTAAAACACAGGTAGAGACTCCCGTTAATGTCTACACAGTCGTCACAAAAAACTATGGACATGCGGTTATGTAACAAAAACTAACAAAGACGGCCCGCTCTTTCTTTTGATGCCTACAAACATAAACCATCTGCACTTAAAACATACACGCCAGTGCCAGGTCAAATTCCCGTTGTGTTTCCTAAAGTGGGGATGCAGATCTAACCAATCTACTTCAACGCCTATCCTCTGGACTTGATGCTAAGAATGAACATGAAAAAGTAGCTTTTTATTAAAAAGCTGTGTCAATAGAAAAAACTGCCTATGATTCAACAATAAATGTATATTCCCACAATTCCACATAAATCCAGGAAGTACATTTAATTTCCCAGAATTCTAATCTTCGCTGGTTGAAAAAGCATTAAGATGTCTGGGAAATGTGCTTTCCTAAATTGACCCCACCGCTGCTTGAACGAGCGTTGCGCTGCTGTCGTCTAATTGGCACAGATCACAAGATGGACATGCTTAACCACTCAAAGGAAGCAGAGGATCTCTAATGAGTGAAACCACTACATACTACAGCATTAATCTTTAACAGCATCACTGAGCTGTTGGGGATAGTTCATATTGCATCATCATCCATGTGCTCCATAAGATAGCAGCGGACTCATCCCGGGACATTTTAGTTAAAACAGGTTTCGCCTGTCAATTGCCTGACCCCTGCTAAGTATTTCTTGAGTGTATTTTCAATTTGAGCTCAGGATTTTGACCATCGAATGAATGTGTCTTACCACAGATCAGTTCATACAGCCAATACTCTTGGGAAAAACAGGCACTGGCCCTGCGCTAATATATAGCCATGAAGGGGGTATTTGAAAATCGTCAAAAGGTGCAATTTGTTATAAATAATGTTTGTGTGTGCTGATTTCAAAAGGTGGACCCTCCTATAATTAGTTTTAAGATTTCACGTGTTCTTGCATTTATTATTATCTTTATAACCAAGTATTCATCTACTGCATTGTTTAGGAGCTTGAAACACTAGCACTTTGCTACACTTGCTCCAACATTTGCTATAATGTATGTATGGCACTAATAAACTTGAATTTGGACTGGGGAAATTAGCTCTTCATTGTTTTTCAATAGCACAGATTTTACCAATAGCACAGTGGCTACACTGACTGACAGAGATGAAAACCAATGATAGGAAGGAGACTTGATTATACAACACTATAATCGAGCAATAAGACACAAGGTGTGCTAACTACAACACACCACAAACCCTGTGAGGTCTCATTGCCATTATAAACTGGTTAACACAATTAGTTGACATCACAGTAAAAAGCTGGATATCATATATTATCAGCATTTACAATTTGAACTACCCGGATTCTAATAAGATATATATTCTGTGCATATACACTGATGAGCAAAAACATTATGACCACTCACGTGATGCAAATAAAATTGATCACCTAACAAGGGCACAAGGTCTGGGTAGATTAAATGGTAAACGAACAAGCAGTTCTCATAGTCATTGTGTTAGATGTAGGAGTAAAGACCCGAGCAACTTTGACAAGAGCCAAATTGTTACTGAGTCAGAGCATCTCTGAAATGCAAGGCTTGTGGGGTACTCCCAGTCAGCCGTGGTGAGTACCTACTGACAGTGGTCTGAGGGAGGACAAACCACAAACCAGCGACAGGTTGTTGGGTGTCTAAGGCTCATCGATTTGCGAGGGCAACAATGGTTATCCCATTTAATCAGAAGAGGCAGTAGGTCTACACTGGCACATTTCACAGAAAACGTTATTGATGGTTATGGGGAAAATGTGTCAGCACACACATTGCATCACACCCATGAGAACAGTTTATCGTCGAAAATGTCTAAAACTGTTTAATATAACAAAAAAATACAATGTAAGTTCAGTACCACTTAGCTCAGCTAGTAAGAGCATTGCACTCGGGGTGTGGTACAAATAAGTATGAAAATGTATGCACTTATAACTGTACATTGTGTTTGGAAATGTTAAATGTACAACTAAAGTTTGAACACCTACATTTTGTCCATATAAGTGTTGAGTGGAAATGTGTTTTTGCATATCCCAAATCACATTGAGACACCTTAAGTGGAGACGCTGCCAAGGGTTGTAACAATGACCTAGAAAGGATGTCCCATTCAAGTCAAAACGTTGTTTTGGGTTTACCAGACTGGTCAGATTTAGAGGTATTCTATTGGCAAGCAAGTCTATTTGAATAAAATAATAAAACAAGCGCAATAGGCCTCCAGGGACATAAACTAAAACTTAGGGGCGTTTCAGCTGAGCCCCATTGTAGCCTTGTAGAACATATTAATCCAATGAAAAACCCTTTTTTCTTCCACCTTCACAAAAACGTAAATATGAAACTTTAAAACTGTTTTCTGTCTGCCACATGGCATAATTCGTAGTGTTGCAGGAAATCTGCATCAAATCCATTTGAAGTGTTAATTTGCAGTGCCCACAACTTCATTTGACCCCTGCAGAAGTCGAAGTAAACCTTTTTTTTTTTTTTCCCCGATGCAAGTTGATCTACACTGAGTGGTGGCCCCTGAAGAATTTTCTACAGCAAAACGGGTTCTGATACGCAAGAGTTTTAAGTTTCAACATCCTAATCCACCAGTTGCCACTGTGCAATGCTTCCCCCCCTTGACATTGTTACAAAAATAGCTAAGTCCTTCTGTAAGAAAAACTGGTATTGTATAATAAAGGCCAAATATCAATTTAGATGATTCTACAATGATGGAATTTTATATGTAGCGATGAAACAAACAAATGCGCAATAGCGATTGGAGAAAATAATTGCTTGTGGAAACGACAGAAATGAGAAGTGCGAAAATGAAACCTGATTGTGTGGAGATTGAAAGGGAAAAGACTAAATGCTTGTAAAGTTGGACCAACACCAATGGATTAGAATGGGTCAGAATACTTATGTACATAAGATCTTTGTTTTTTATTCAAAAACAATTGGCCCACATTTCAAAGGGTTTTCACTTTGTAATTGGTTTGTAGATGTATTGCAAAAAGATTTCTATAAACCTATTGTGGTCTTTACCAAACCTATTGTGGATAAGTGAATATATATATTATTACGATACTGTGCTGTGAACATGTATCTCTGCCCCATCCGGCATATTTATTTTTTACAATGAATGGTTTACAAAATGAGTAAATACGGCAGTGTGATTACTATTTAAAGAAAACAGTTATCCAACACCTACTGATCCTGTAAGAAGAAGTGATAGCCTCCTTAAACGTACCTGCTTGCATCTTTTAGCAGCAAAATGATTCCCATAATTGGAGATTAGTGCTTTGGCAGAATCTTGGCCAAGTTTTTGCAGAATTGCTGCAATTCTGCAAAATTTGAAGGTTTTCGAGCATGAACTGTGCATTTAAGCTCCTGCCACAGCATCTCAATGGGGTTCAAATCAGGACTTTGACAAGGCCACTCCAAAACCTTGGTATGGTTTCGTTTGAGGTGGACTTACTAAGCTTCAGATCACGGACTGGTGACCAGACGTGCTCACTTCAGAAATTTCTGGACGAGAGCAGTTCCCTCAAGGATGCAAAGTCCTTACTTCCTTACCGTGTTTAACTGTTGGGAAGAGGTTCTTATTGTGAAATGCTGTTTGCTTAACATCAGACATAACTTGACCATCCTACATAAAGTACAAATTCTCTGTCCACAGAACTTTACCCCAAACGGCTGGGGAAGTCATCAATGTGTTTTCTTTTTTGCAAATGTGAGGTGAGTACCAATGTCTTGGCAATTCTACCTTGAATTCCATTTTTGTCTCTTTGTCAGTCATATCTTAAATTTTGAGTATGGGCCTTCCTAGTCCTTAAATGTTGCCCTGGGGATGTTTGGGCCATCCTAAATAAGTCATTGCTGTGCCCGTGGGGGAGGCTTGGTAGGGCAGCCACTACTAGAATGATTCACTGCCGTTCTAAGCTTTCATCAATTGGAGACCACAACTCAAAACTTCATTTTTTATTTTCTCATATTTTGACTGAAGAGGGTTGGCAGTGTCTGCTCTAATTGAATCCAATGATTGGTTGCATTTGGTTAATGGGTTGACAGGGACAGTTTGTGTTACCTTTCTCCCTTGAAAAATACAATTACCATTTAAACACTACATTTTGTTTCCTCTGGTACTTTGTCTCAAATTACATGTACATATTACAGAAACCATTTCAGTTTGACAAATATGTAATAATAAAAGAAATCAGGAAGGGAGCACAAATGTTTCATCGCCCTGGACCTCTTTTACTAACTCTACCATTATTCTAAGCCTGCAACAAAAAAAGACAACCCAAAATACTTTAAATATTGAACTTTTCTTCATTAAAGTTTTTTTTACAAAAAGGGAAACTTTATATGATACAATTGTGTACATTGAACATGACCATGTCTAAACATTACGTACATATGCATGAATTTGAAACCCAGGTGATTTTGGGTCAGCGGCATTGTGATGAGATGACCTGCTCTCAGAGTCAGGGGTCAGTCCTCCTCCAAACTGATAATCTCTGCTTGACCATCATCCCCCAGCAGGGTCAACAACTTCCTGTATGCATTCCTATCACACACACCCACACACCCACACACAGTGTAAAATGCAGAAGAAATTAATTGTCAGTTGCTGAACATTACATCAAGTTTCACAATAGCCCTCACATAACATTGATGGATTGCAATTTTATTATTTGTTTTTAAAGTTAGTTTTAAGACTGATGCCGACTGAGCATTTTACCTAATGAATCTACAAAAGGATTGATCAGAGGTGCTGATTATGATTTGGTTGGTTTGGTTAATCACAGTTTCAAAATGTATTTGACATTAAAGTGCAGTAATCTCTGATATTTTGGATGCAGTAATTGTAATATTTATTTATTCTTACCTGATTTATATTTTTAGGATTATCGGGATTAGAATGTTGACAGATTTATTTTTGAGGTTATACTCGCTAAATCTAAAGTTAGCTAGCTATTTTCAGCAATTTTTGCCGAACTTTGCTGGTGAAAGCCAACACTGTCATCTCTTTTACATAAAATATTACTGATAGTCGTTTCCGACTAGTTACCTGCCTAACAATGTTTACATTTTTAAGCCACAAGGGTCATTTTGACAATGTAATTTGGTCCTATTCAAAAAGCCTAGGCACGCGTCCATCCAGTAGACCATCAATAGGTCTGAAGTGTCTGTAGATTGTAGCAAACAAGCTTGGTTTACTCAACCCCACATCAAGCTTGGTTTACTCAACCCCACGTGAAGCTAAGTTTACTCAAACCCACGTTTTACAATAGTGTTGAGACGAGACAAGGTTGGCACGCTGGAGCTCATATGTAGAAAATCACATCAAACTAATAGTTGTTCACTAATAAACAACACATTTTAAGCTATTTGATAGTAGTATGCAGGAGTCTCTACTAGCTAACTCACGGAACATACGTGATAGAAACTAGGCTGTTTCGACATGGCAGCTTGCATTTGAAAAAACAAGTTGGACAGGGATGTGTTTTCCTGTCATAAACATGTGAAGGAATTGTTGTTGTTGGCCATGAAATGCACTCTCCTGTTTAAGCATGAAGTGCATAGAGAAGCAGAACGGCTCAGCAAAATGGGTAAATGAGAAATAAATATCTTAATTTCAACCAGTCCAATTTTTACAATGATGCGAGGCCAGACTAAAAGTTTACGGTAGAGTAAAATAATAAATATAAATAATATATTGTTGTATTTTTCATTGGGTTTTGCATTCTTTAATAAAATATATGAAATAAATAACAATTAAGAGACCACTGCACCTTTTTCTTACTTGTCAAAAAGTTTAAAAGAAATTTTTAGAGTGAGGAATGGTTCAATTTAACAATAGAAGCGCCAGAGCGGGCAAATTTTACCCAGTGAAGAGGGAAAAAATTATATCTTCGTTTTCAAACAAATTCCCGGACCCTGCTTTTTAACTTTTCCTAGATGGGTGTTTTATCACCCAGTATTTTAAAAATGTTCAAAATCACACGGGAAAAGCCGATTTAATGCTATTTCACTCCTGTTCAATGTTATATTTTTGCCCGGTGCGCTTTCAGCCATTTTTGTTTTTCTGCATTCCAAGGTGCATTCCAAGGCTGCAATTCTCTTTTCTATCAGCAGATGTCACAAGGGCTCACGTATACGAGTCTACTGTTATTTAGACACATTTTTATTCATAGTATATAAATACATAGATCAGTGGTATTCAATTAAAATGTATAAAAGGTCCAGCCAAGACCAAAGCACTGATTTGTGTTATGATTCAGTGCCATATATATTGACGTAGTCTAGTAGTTGTATGTATGCAGAAAACAACAGTTTATTTTATTTGATTCTCAAATAAAATACGTGTACAATATAATAATAATAATACATATAGCTGCAAGCAGCAATTTGGGTTACTCCCAAAAAATTGGGGACAATTGGAAAATTGCGGAAGCATAAAAGCAAAGTTTAAGTGGCAGCAGACAGGAGGAGTTTATACGTTTTAATTTCAATTAGTGGAACATGTTTAAGGTTCTTTGTTCTTTTAAATGTCACTTGCTTTATTTAGTGATATTTGGGTTTTGTGTGCAGGTCGATTTATTGTAAAATTGAAAATGTAACACGAACATAGATTGACAGTAAGGTGAATGCGCAAGACAATCTCCTTGACATCGCCAGTTCAGTTGCCATAGTGATTTTATATTTTCTAGCTTGCTATTTGTATTATTCCACCAATATTTCCCCACTGCAATGTTGAGCGCAATAGTAGAAACCAGGTATAAAACCAAGCCAGACCGGCGTCTTTACACATAGTTACGGCAATCGTTACACCCATCTTGAAAACCGAGCAACACTCAATCAAAACAATTTGTCACAAGATAAAACAGACACCAAAAAGTTTCGACCCTGACTATGGACCCGTACAAGAAGCGCCATCTAGTGACCATTACGTGTCAGTAAATACGTCCCTGTCTGTAGACTCAGCGGCAAATTTTTAACAATGGCTCGGCGCTTCTAGTGTTAAGAGACCACTGAAAATGTAACCCTTATGTTCCTCATTTAAAACCTTACTTATCAAATTATTTGGAAAGGAAAAAACAAAGCACAGTGGTTTCTTATTTTTATCCAAAGCTGTAAATTATTACTGGGAAATAAAATATATATATATATATTTTCTGTCTACTCCACCTCCCTATTAACCTAATAATTGGTTTTGGTTGAAGATCTAATTACATTCAGTGACCAAAATATGAAAAATGCATTAAATCTGACGGTAAAATGTCTTCACTGCACTGTATATATTGGCAGGGATGTCATTAACACAAGAACAATTTCCAGCTAAAAATCAATGTCAGTGAAAACCCCCAAATTACCTATCGATTAGGTTTTTATTAAATAATATTTTTATCAAAAACGCCAAAGAATAGCCAACAATTACAAAGAGCAATGTCTGTGAAAATGCAGGCACGTATTAAGAATGCTGAAAGAGGATTTTAGATTGCATATTTTTGTGACATTGTTGCTGCAGCCTGCCCATACAGCCCCGCTCAACTTTTATAGAAAACACAGAGTTTAATAAACTTGGCACATCAAGGTATCTGGCATGTAAGGCTAGAATTCACTGGCTAGAATTAAGGTTTGTTGACTACTGTAGGGCTTATAAATGCTGTGCAAATAAATACATGCATTTGAAAGGAAATCCCCAGGACCAGGACTGAGAAACAACGGGTTAATGGTTAGGTTTCAGTCAGATTCAGAACTCTACCTCAGCGTGGTGTTCTTGCCCAATCCTCTCTTGTGTTCTGTGTTCTTCAGACTTAGTGACAGAACAGGGATCAAGACCAGAACGGCACGGCGGTCCAGGACGGCGACCATTTCGAGAACGCTGTACACCTGTCTGTCGTAAACGCCCTCATTCTCCTTCACAAAGGACCTAAAACACATGACGAGGACAGATGTACTGTTATGCAAACACTTTAATAACATCACATAGGTCAATAAAATGAATGCCTAAAATATGACTTGCGGCTAATTTGGGAAATGGCCGTTAGGTTTCTATTGTGGAAATCTGTTTCGGCATTCCGTGTTGCACACCGTAGAACAGTGACAGTTTGATCACACTGTGGTTCGCCAGCAGAGGGCGAACATCTTTCCAGCACCAGTTGCAGGGCCTCCGTGCTGGCCTTTCTCACTGTGAACACACACACATAAAATCGCACACACACACACTCCAATTAAATAACCAGCCTCAAGAACAAGCTTATGTGCATATCTTTTGGATTTTCATCTTTACCTCCTGGGGTTCACATGAAACATTAAATTATGTTTGTGTGTGGTAAAAATACATTACATTTAAAATTAAAGCTGCAAGCAGCGTTGTAGGGGCTAAGCAAAATGCGTCTGACCCGAAGACGGAAAACGACACGATCGTGCGAAAACCGCGGCAGTAAGTCGGCTGACTTCGATCGGTCAAAGCGTCAGTGAGAAATAACCAATTGTCCCGTTTGGCGGTTTCGCCCATGGGACCTAAGCGTCCCTGGTACCTGACCCAATCTTGGCGATAGGCACGATCATGTGAGAACTGCGACAGTAAGCCGGCTGAGTTAGATTTGTCATAGAGTAAATGAGAAATGAACTAATTGGGCTCTTTAAAACCAATAAAAATCATGCGTGAGTGTGTGTGTCTGTCTTTGTGTGTGTATGACAGTGTGTAAACCAGTCAAAGGTCAACTTCATCTATTTTATTCCACAGGATAGAGGTCACTATTCCTGTGTAAAATAAGCATGTGTGTGTGTGTGTGAGTGAGTGAGTGTGTGAGTGTGTGAGTATGTGTGTGTGTGCGTGAGTGTGTGAGCGTGGGTGTCTGTCTGTGTGTTTGTGTCTATGTGTGTGTGAATGACATTGTGTAGGCCCGTCAAAGGTCAACTTCACCCACTTCTTTATACAGGATAGAGGTCACTATTATTGTGTAAAATAAGCATGTGTGTGTGTGTGTGACAGTGTGTGTGGGTGTGTGAGAGTGTGTGTGAGTATGTGTGTGTGTATGACATTGTGTAGGTCCGTCAAAGGTCTACTTCACCCACTTCTTTCGACAGGATAGAGGTCACTATTCCTGTGTCAAATTTGCGTGTGTGTGGGAGTGTGTGTGTTTGCGTGTGAGTGTATGGGTGTGTGCGTGAGTGTGTGTGCGTGTCTGTCTGTATGTTTGTTTCTATATGTGTGTGTGTGTGTGTGTGCCTGTATGACATTGTGTAGGCCCGTCAAAGGTCAACTTCACCCACTTCTTTACACAGGACAGACGCCACTATTCCTGTGTATATTAAGCATGTGTGTGTGAGTGTGTGAATGTGTGTGTGTGAGTTTGTGAATGTGTTAGTGTGTGTGTGAATGTGTTAGTGAGTGTGTGTGTGTGAATGAGTGAGTGAGTGTGTGTGTGTGTGTGTGTGTGTGAGTGACTATGGTGATGAAAATCGCTGTTTAGCCTAGTCAATGGAGTGTGGTCAAATTCGATTGGCTGTTACAGGCAAAGTATTTTGAATATCACAATTTCTAGTGATAACTTCTTTGAGGCTTGGTCTGAAGATCCTCTCAATAAATTATAGAGAAGAAATATTATAATTTGTGGCCTGTGAAGCTTTTTTAAGATTTTTCACTAATTTCAAGATGGTGGACGTTCTGAACAACCAAAATGGAAACAGTCAATTGCAAAGTTGTTCAACATCTGGCCATGCATTTCCTGATATCAATTGCACGTTTCTGCGCCAATCAGATCATATGTTATGAGTGTCTAAACAGTGCAATGTTTGACTTACTGTATGATTTACTTAATGATTTACTGTAGCGCCCCCTAATGGGCCAGGAAGCTGAAACTTTTGCAATATGTTACAGGCCTATAGGTTAATATACTTACCAAGTGTGGTCAGGATCTGATTTTCCTAAACACTTTAAATCACAACTTTAAAGTAATTGGCTTGTGGCGGTCACATGGTTTGTACTACCAACTCCATATTAATTGCAGTACTACTACACTATGCCTTCTTGGTACCCAACAAGTTTGGCTAAGATCGGTGTTTGCATTCATGAGTAATGAGCTAAAATACTGTTTTTCAGCAACAGCGCCCCCTTATGGCCAATCGTGTCAAAACTTTGTAGGCCTCACCTGGTCCTCCTAGCAACCATGGAAACAAAGTTTGGTGAACTTCGGACCAACGGTTGCTGAGATACGCCCTCACGTACTGTTTTTTGCCTTCGCCGACCCATTTGATTGGCTGTTACTGACAAACCGGGAATCTAGGGATATCTCATTTATGCATAACAAACGTATGGTTCAAAAGATACATGGGTAAACACATGTCCAACTTTGACCCGTTGGTGGCGCTAAAGTGAGTGAGGCAGAAATATGAAACTTAGTGAAAGGTTTAGAGGGGAATGTCCTTAACAAGTGTGCCAAAAATCTAAACTTTCTACCACAAGGGTCAATGGGCTGCCATAGACTCCAATGGCAGAGGAAGAAGATACGTAGTAATAATAATAATAAGAAAACCAAGAAACACAATAGGTGCTTCGCAGCTTTGCTGCTTAGACCCTAATGAGAGCACAGAATAAACAAGAGATAACAATAGTTAGTTAAATTAAAGGATTGGTCGAACAGGTTTCGATAACATTCACCCTTAGTAAGTCAATGTTGGTATCGTTCTAAGCTTTGGACCTGTTATTAAGTGAGAAGTCAAACGGTTCAAGTTTAACCCTTTAGATCTCATAGCGGCCATCAACGGTATTCCTTTAGAACCCCTTAGCGGCCGCTGACGGCAGTGTTTCTTTTAACAATAAAATCTACCAGACAAAAACCTGTAACTGTATTCCTGTGGATGTTGTTAATAATACACCAGAAAAAGGCAATGCTGTCATTTGATTTTCTTTTTGTTTTTATAATTTCTTTACTCAACACGTTAGAAGAAGCTGTTTCTGTGTTGCTTGGTGCTGCGAAGTTGGAAACGTGCTTTCTCTTTGAAAGCGATAACGATGTTGAGGCGAGTAACAAAATAAACTGCTTATATATATATATGGTGTTGTATATATGCTATGAAATGTTGGTAATATCTTTTAAATGGCAATAAAATACCTGTCACAATATCTTGATAGGCAAGCACATCAGCTCAGCTGTGGAGCTGGAATGATTGTTTCCACAGTCTGGGTATTTAGCGGTGTAGCTGGCTAATTAGTTGGATGGCTTTTTGCATTACTCCTGATTTCATTCATAAATGGAAACTGCCATAGATAACTAGACAGCTAACTGTGCGGTTCGGTTCATCTATCAGACTAGGAATGTTATCTGCCCGCAAATATTTCGCTTTTGCAGTAACGAAGTGTCACTTTCACTAGCTAGCCAAAATTAAAGACAGTAACATTATGCTTTGCTGATCATGATGTCCTGAATGTCCCTAAATATGTGCCACATATAATCTATACGAAGTATGTGCTTTGCGTGGTGTTTTTGTTGATTTGCGTGCCTTATGATTACGTTGTTAAACTTAGATGTTGGTTCTTGTTTCTACAGATGTCAGTTAGGCTATATAGAAACAAACCAAACTGCTTGCTTACTATCTGGTTCATTTATGTGTTTATTAGACAAATTGTGAAGTAGCAAATGTGTAATGCATTTTCAGAGGAAGTGGAGGAGGACGAGAGGTAAATTTTTATTACGAGAGTTTAGAAAACAATATATATTATTCGAAGTTATGTGAACATGATGTAAAATAAAAAATTTGTATGTGCTCTAAAACAAAGTTAACTTTTAATTTAAATTTTTCTTCGTTTTTGTGCTATATCCATTTGGTGCTATATCCATTTGTGTCAGAAAATATGATTTATTTATAGAATTTTACAGCAGCATTCTAGAATTCTACTCAGGTGTAGACGGTTATGGTCGTTATGAGTGTCTTTGTGAGTGTGTTTCACTCTCACCTTGTGGCTCGTTGACCAGCATTAAGCAGCGCAGCAGAGAGGGGAGGGGCATGGTGAGCAAAGCGGGGTCACTGTCATTGTTCCGCCTCAGCAGCTCCAATAGGAAGGCCAGGACTGTGGCCAGGCGGAGAGGAGGGGTGTGGCCTTTGAACTGCAGGAAGTTGTCACTGTAAAGATATGAAACAGAGCAAGTCATTTAGCAGAGGGCGGTAGTGGATAAAGGTTTTACTAAATATTTAAGTTAAGGTTTTCAAAAGTTTAAATTAAACTTCTTACCAGATCACCTGCAGAATGCTCCTCCTCAGTGTGCCCCCCCGTGGCGTGGGTGTGGCCTCGCAGGCTGCCAGCAGCACCGGATGATTGGCTACGGCCCCGACAGAGAGAGTGGCCGGAAGAAAGTGGTCCAGGTACTTGGAAATGACATCACGGAGTTGCTTCTTCCAGTAGGTGCCCTGAGACTGAGACACACTGGCTGCTATAGACAGACCCTAGACGGGAAAGAGACAAAAAGACAGATACAGTAGGTTAGGTCATTTCCGTCATGCTGACGGAAAATAACGTTAGTACATTCTGAGGTATTCCAACAAATGGACTTGGAATTACCTGAGACCTTACAAAACAATATTATCAAAATGCTCATGCACCAAAACCATTTATATTTTGATTCAAGTGATTCAAACCATATTGTGAAAAACAATATCCTAACATTTTGTGGGTGTGAGTGTGTGTGTATGACACACCTGAAGGTAGAGCGGCAGGCTGTCCCTTAGGGCTTTGTCCAGTCCGGACAGAGAGTTAGGGAGGAGCAGCCCGTTCACAATGTTGAAAAGCAGCTGCTGGGCCTTGGATGTGGCCAGCAGAGGGCTCCAGTGCTTCACCAAATACCCTAAGAATACATGTACACACAGTAGAATGTTCAGATCTTGAGAAAATATTCAATTGTTCCCGTTAAAATCCAATTTTCCCTAACACTCAACTTCACAATAAACCTATATAGCATATACATTTCCTTATAGCCAAGAAGTAAATCTTATGTTTACCTTATTCTTAAACCCTTAAACCTTTTGAGAACTAGTAAAATGTCCCCATAAGGTCATATTTTCCTTGTTTTTGAAGGGGGTCCCATTGAATGTGACCATCACCGTTAG
This sequence comes from Novumbra hubbsi, assembly GCA_016801125.1. Taxonomy (NCBI): domain Eukaryota; kingdom Metazoa; phylum Chordata; class Actinopteri; order Esociformes; family Umbridae; genus Novumbra; species Novumbra hubbsi. Next base: position 60,003 of record JACXGK010000024.1, read on the forward strand.
GGTTTTGCGGGTAGTATTGAATTGTCGACTTCTTGTGACACCTTGTGGTGGCTTGAACACTTATGTGCTCAATCCAGGAAGATGCCTGGAGAGGGGCTTTCCATCTGACGCATAAAGTTTCCGGTATAGTCTGCCTCGTATAGGATGCTGCATGACTAGCCATAACGGCACTGTGCTTTGAAGGACAAGTATTTTTGTTTTATATCTTAAAATAAATATTTAAGATTTTGTGAGGGTAAAAAAAAAAATATATAAACAAACAGCCAGTAAGTTGTTAATAAAGACACCCACCCACAGTCCAGTAAGCCAGCAGCAGCCCCTCCTGAGGAGACCTGTTGGCCAGGTAGGGTTTGATGTACTTCATGACATCCCCTGTGTAGTCCAGGGCCCTGGATACCATTTCAGTGCGCTCGGATAACACCTGCAGTCTACTGTACACACGGCCCACTGCCTGAAATAAAGACAGATGGGAAGTAGGAAGAATACAGGACACATTAAAAACAATGCTAGTTGAAGAAGTACATATATGCCAGAATTTGTTTTCTGGGTTTGCGGTTTAGGGATGGGAGTACAGCCAAGAAGAGATGAGGGGGAGAGTACTGACTTTATATTTTATATTGTCTCTTCATATTTTACTTGATGATACACAATAGTTTTAACAATAATAAAATATTACTTTTGTGCAAGTTAGTTGTACCTGCCTAAAAACTCCAGAAATGTTCCTTCATATATTATTATCAGTCTTATTTTAGAATGGGGAGTGAATTTGTTTTCAGCACTTATTTCCCTTAAATCTCAATAATTTGATATCGCCCTTATCCCTCTGCAGCAGAAATATGGAAAATGTTTGGTACATCGATCTTCAATAAAATCTCAGCATTAAATTAAAAGTATAGATTATTAAAAATCACTTCCTTCTAACAGTGTGGGTGTGTGTTTGCAATACCTTGATGAACATCTCCAGTGCAGGCTTGGGCTCTAGCTTGATGCCGGCTCCAGACTGCAGCCCAGCCCTCTGCAGAAGGGAGTCCACCTCAGGGAGTCTCAACAACAGCCTTGTGAGCTCTGACAACTGCTCCTCCAGAGCCTTACCTGGAAGTCAGTCACACGGAATATAACAACTCTCACTTAGCAGAACGGGTTGTTATGGGATCTGAACTCAATCACCTTAGTGTTGCTAGTACATTTCCTAAAGCCTTAGATATACTGCCTTGACGTTTCAGTAATTAAAGGGGAAATGCTGTGATTTTCAAATTTGGTCTTGTTGTAAATTTTTCTGTTCTTCTAGATGATCCCTAGGGGCAAGGACAGTTGAGCTAGTAACTGAAAGACTGCTGATTGCAATCCCTGATCTGAAAAAAATAGAAATAATAATACGGCATCTTGTCCTTGATTAAGGTACTTACTCCTACTTGCTCCTGCAAATCTCTTTGGGTAAAAGCTTTCGCTAAATGACTAACTTGTAATCCACCAAACCTTTTTTTTCCCCTTTTATATTTAGTTGTTAGAGAAAATTGGTTTTCAGATTAGCATGGACCCCTTCAATGGATGTCTACAATGTGTTATTGAAATGTGACTAAGCATGTTCTCAATTGCTCCAAACCAGCTCAATTACAGATGAATCTCAGTCAATGGTTCTGCAAATGTGTTTATTTACGTCCAGTGTCATAAATTCAGGTTTGAATGTTGCATACAAAAACAAAAAAGGACAAAAGGATTTACGTGACAGTGGCTTTACCCCTACCAAAAAAAGATAAGGACCTTTTATAGAGTAAGATTCTTTAGCAATGAGTTTTTCTGAAGTGTTTAGGAGCTTTGTACATGCAATGCATAGATGCATTATTATATTGGATTGTAGTCAATGACAATGTTTTAATGTCTCAGCGAAATGTGATAATAATCTTCTATGTCAAAAACTATTTCTGTGGTTAACTACAAGCACAGAAAATATTTAAATAAGACCACATGTAAAAATAGGTTGACATCCCCTTTAAGTTGCTACTTACATGCATTCACCAGAAAGCAACACAGTCAATTATAACAAATAATAAAAAACTATTTAAATGAAATTCAGAATTAAACTGCATTTGACACCTGCATTTCAGTGAATTGATTATGCAGGCTATTTTAACTGGGGATATTTTCAAATGTATCCATAGTCCAGAGCAAGCAGATGTATATCATCGGGTGCTATGCATTTGGACGACCAATGCCCACAGGATCCTCCATCATAATAATTTGGATGCTTTCCCATGGTCCTTCCCCAATAATGTGTTTCTGTACGGTTGTACCCCAGTGTTGTGTAAATGGAAGAGTCTATATCGAAGGCCCATTGTGTGCAGAAACATTGCCACGTCAGATTTCCCTTTAAGGCAGGTATACAACCACATTAGTTAAACGTTTTGCATCAATCTTTAAATGTTTATTTTATATATCTATATTTGTAAGCCTATGTGGACTACGGATTTGTTAAACTTAATCGTAACCTACTCTACAGCCATTGCCAAACATTTTGAGAATGACACAAGTATTGGTTTACACAAAGCTTGCTGCTGCAGTGTTTTTAGATCTTTTTGTCAGATTACTATGGTATACTGAAGTATAATTACAAGCAGTTATTGCAAAAGCTATTATTGACAATTACATTAAGTACATGCAAAAAGACAATATTTGCAGTGTTGACCCTTCTTCAAAACCTCTGCAATTCGCCCTGGCATGCTGTCAATTAACTTCTGGGCCACATCCTGACTGATGGCATCCCATACTTGCATAATCAATGCTTTGAGTTTGTCAGAATTTGTGGGGTTTTGTTCTCAATGGGATTAAGGTCTGGGGAGTTTCCTGGCCTGGAGCTTTCAGCCAATGGGCGTTCAGTGTTTGAACCACCCAGTTTATGAAGTAGGATAACTAAGTGAGCACATCCCCTTTTCACTACAGACCGCTGAAGAGAAACCTGGCATGGACAAATTAAACTTTGGGCACCGGTTTGGTGTGTCCAGGGTTCTAGTCGCTTCTTTACCTGCTCTGCTTTCGGTGCCATCTGGGTTCTTGTGGATGTGCTGCTGAAGAACACAGCGGAACCAAGCCCTCACATACAGAGCCTGGGACAGGCCCGATGTGGCACCTCCGCAGCTGGAACTCACTGACGACACCAGCTCACTGAGGGAAAGACACAAGGAACACAGGAAAAGAAGAACATCCATTAGAGAGAATCAGTTTAAGCGAGGCGCTGTATCGAAAATAGTGACCAAAAAATGTGGCGTGCACAAGCAGATTTGTAGCAGGTCCGTGATTCCGCACAGCCTGACGGCAATGTAGAGTACCTCAATCTCGATGCTCCACTCGAGCAAAGGCACCGCACAGACAATAATCTGTGTTTACTACCCATTCCTGATGCACAGGGGATTTAGAGATCAATGAAACTTTGCAGTGCTTCAATGAGAATGGTGAAGCATGGGAGTCAGGTGACCTGTTCTGGAGCAGGTGGGGCAGGTAGCGGGTCACCAGCAAGGGATGCAGCATGTCGTCCCAGCCGAAACACTGCATGATGGACCGGGCAGGGTTGGGCTGGAGGTCCGGGGGGGCTGAGCTTGGCAGGTCAAAGGCCAACAGCGTGAACCCTGGGAGAGAGAGTCCACGTTACGAAGGTACCGGGGGGGAAGGGGGTCCAACTGAAGGAGCAGAAAATCAGTAGGGGGTTTCGGTATAACTGACAAGAACAAGAGTGAAATGAAAGACAGAGGAGCACAGAGACAAAACAACAGAAAAAGAGATCAAAAGACAGAGACCTAGAGAGCGACAGAAATAGGAAAAAAGACACAGAGATATACAGAGGGAGAAACAAAACGAGACAGAACTGTTCAGACAAAAATTGACGCTAAAGACAACGAAATGTCGTACACCGCCAACTTCCCTCCCCCCTCTCCCTCACTGTGTGTCTGACCTGCGGCGGCGTCAGCCAGCTGGGAAGTGGGGGTGTTGGAGAGACGCAGGCTGCAGAGAAAGGGGAAGAAGTGAGCCCAGAGAGCCGCAGCGACCGCCATGGGGCGCTCTTTAGTCACGCTGGAGCTGGGCGGAGGGAGCCGGACACCGCGGGGGGTGGCTGAACAGCCAGGGTGGACACTGCGCTGATAGACCCTCCTGGTAAGGACAACCAATACAACACAACCCACACACACATCAAAAACGCTATTATTGCTACAGAAACCCCCCTCCTTCACACCACCTCCATCTCCCCTAATCTTTCCACTTCTCCCTTCCTGTTTTTCACTCTCTCCATCCCCCACTCTCTCTCAGCATATCTGAAGGGAGGGATTATGTTACGCAGCGGAGCGGCGCAGGACCGATTCCCTGTACCCCGGCAGGGCCAGGGCTCCAGTCTGTGGCGGCCGGGTCCCGCAGTGGCGGGCATTACCCCAGATAAGCAGCTGAAGGAGCTGTAATCTCATTTAGGCTGGGGATGATCCCTGAGCCCCCACCCCAACTTGGTATAGAGGTGGGATGGGGTCTGGCACTCTTTTGCTCCCTTAAAGCCCCCCACCCCACCACACGCACACACACCTCTGCTTGTGCCTTCCAGCAAGGTTGCGTTTAATCCGGAGAGAGCTGAGACAATCGATTAGAGTCTGAATTCATTATCCTTGTTACTGCGACGGTATGGGTCTTTCACACCCGTTGAGCCTCATTGTACCAGACATCAGCGACCCCACTTAATCCTGCCCAGTGCCACACCTTTTAGGGGCGTGCACACCTACCCCACTTAACCCCTCCCTCAAATCCAACCACTAACACCCCCCCCCCAAACTAACTTCATATGGCCTCCCAGCAAAATAGAAACTTGTTGTTTTTCATCCATTTAATACATGTTAACTCATCAAATTACACGTAATAATGCCACCTCCCTAATGACTATTCCCTGCTCCTAACAGGAAGTCTCAGGACGCAGTTCATGAGCACATGAGTGTCTCCACAGGGAAGGGAGCGCTTCATTCATTTCGGAGATCGCCTATTATTGGCCCCTCGCCACTCCCTGCTATGATACCAAACGCCAGCTCGCACGCACGCAACCATGGGGTCTCCGGCACCCCACACACAGGATCATGGGAAAGAATGTAATGCGAGGAATTAGCCTACGGAAGGGCTGTTGGCCTGGGCGGCCGCACGTGGCAGAAGCCGTCCTTGTAGCTGGGTGTCTCGCAGAACATGCCACGCCCCCTGGTTGGATAATTTTCTTAATGTGTGCAGATTCCACCCTGCTCTTTAACAGACATAAAGACGACGAGGCAAAACTTGCCGAATACATAATTACCAGTTAATTGTGTCACTGAAAGCAAATTAATCACAAAGATAGCGAGCGCTGGCAGGACAGAGAATTAAGCATAATTTAGCGGGACGAATGAGGGAGCACTTCTGTTTTTTTTTTTTTCCTGCTTCCCTTTTTCTTTTTTTAAATTGTCCCCTAAACGGGTCAGTGTGAACCCGGCCATTACACAGACCCCTCCAGGAGTCTCCTCTCCTCTTGTTCGGCGATATCGGCCATTCATTTGCAAATGAGCACCCTCCAACCCCTGAAATCAGAGATGGGAAAGCCTGGCGAATTAGGGCAGCTAGAGAGTTACAGATGCGGGCCAGAAACACGAGAAGATGGCGCTTCGTGTTTCGCCTTTAAAGTGCGTGTGTGTCTAAGGTAAACGCACACATTCAGAAATCGGGCGTGAGGATGGGCACAGACTGGTGGCAAGCTGCTTCAGCCAATTTGAGTGAATCCACACTGAACAATAACACGCTCTTGGTGCCCTATTCAGATAGAACCAGACTGTCTGTCTTCCTGGCGCCTCTTCTTCTCCAACCCCCTGTAACTCCTCAAACAGACACCTGTTTCAGTCGAACCCCGTCATGACCCTTTGACCTCTGGTCAGGTCATCCTGTGTAACTCACACGGGTGGCCCGCCGGTGAACTTGACGCTCCATAACATCCGCGCCCATGGTGTGCGTAGAGCGGGGCCCCTGGGGGCTGTAACTCTACTCAGGTCTCTGCCAGCACCTGCTGAAGGTGACCTCTGAGGGCCACTGGGCCCAGAGAGAGACAGGGGCCTCGGTACACAATAAACTTCTGGGTTCACAGTAGAGGCAGATAGATAGAAACAATCCAGCCTTTGTGAGTTTGGAGGAGGAAAAGGGGATTTTTGTATGGGTCTGGATGTTAGCATTGGTAGAAAGGAACCCATAGGTTGTCCCACGTCGTACCTCGTTTCAGGGATTCATAGCCAAAATCTGGTCGGTTACATTTTCTGGGAATTATTTAACCTTAATACTTACCCATATGCAACTGAATCCCACGCAGCATTCCTTTCACATTGTCAAATACATGACATTAAATAGGCTAAGGCACAAACCTAAACATAAGGTATTAGGGATCCAAAGCAAGGCTGATGCGCTTCTGAGAATGTTATTTTTCTGCTAACTGCGCGTTAACAATAACGCATGGCTAGGGTACTGCTGCGCTTTAAATGTGAATGCTTTATTACTACTATGGGGGATAGAACATTAACACAAGCTAGTGGTTTCGTACATCTTCAAAGTGATTCCTGGAATTCGATAACAACGCACATGTTTCATCCCCGATTACGTCAACATCATTGATGGCCAGGTAACCCCCTGCCCATGAGATATATATTGCAGCTTGACACTGATCTCAAAAACAGCCTCTCCAAATGCCTATGACAGAAGTCTACGGCAGCAATGGTAAACTTTAACCCTTGTGTCTGCCTGCTCATTAATGTGGGTGCATCAATGTGAATCGGTCAAATTGCAATATGTTCGTCCCAGTCCCCTTACCTTAACTCCCTCAGAACGATCTGCAAAAAGCCCAGGGCGGAGCTCAGCTCCGACTGGCGGCAGGCAGGCAACAGCAGGCCGAAACCCTCGTTGAGCAGCCTCTCCTCCGACAGTCCCAGACTGGGGCTCGACTCAAACACCTCGGCAACGCCCTCCAGGTAGGACCCCAGCGGGCCCCAGAGGGCCAGGCGGCGTGATGGTTCTGTGGTCTTCAGGTAGAACTCCCTGGCCGTCTTGGAGAAGGAGGCAGCGAGCCAGCTAGCCTGGGCCCCAACATCCAGGCCCCTCTCCTGGAAGAGCAGTAGGAGAGCCAGCTGGCCCCTCC